>OY755212.1:36952029-37114529 GCA_963576765.1 Draba incana | reverse complement strand
TCGGATATATTTTTCTGTTCTATGCATACATTCATTATTTATAGCCTAAAGGCTTAACAATTTTGTAGAAAAAGGAAATTATCTTATTCTAATAATATGGAAAATCATAACTAATTTCCAATTAGAATATTCTTCATTTAAAGTTTCAAAAAAAAAAATATATATATATATTCTTCATTGACCGACACTTTAATTTCTCCAATGTCACATGCTAACTTTATCTTCTTCTTCTTTGTTGCAGGTCTCGTCATTTCCAAAGTCAAAATCCTCTGTGTTCTCAATTAGGGAAGACAAGCTTATTCCAACACGAGTTTGGCGTACCTACAAGATCAATGCCGTTTTCGTTTACGTTATTCATATGCTTAAGTATAATACTAATATATACATGTTCGTTATAGAAGATTTCACAAAAATTGATCAATCATAATTATGGTTAGCGGTATGATCTGGATTTTGGACCTATCATGAAAAAGATCACAGCTATGACTTTCTCAAAAGAGCTAATGCGTCGTTATTTATTCTTTAAGCAGATGCTGAAGGAGTGTTATGAAACCAATGAGAGGGGTCCACGTGTCTTGATCGAAATAAAGATACCATGATAATGTCACGTGAAACGCAGATGGTCCATTCCCATGCATGCCTTTCTCTACCTCGCGCGCCGGGTCGTCCCGTCGCTACCAGACCAAGGGTAATTCCCAAATTTTTTATACGATTTATGATTTGTAGATTTTGTGTGAACTCTATTCTACTTCATGGAACCTAGCGTTGCAGCGTCCAAATTTGCCAGAAAAAAAATACTTGGCGTGAAACTTTTAATTTTCGATAGATACTGATATCCGTCTCGACTACTTTTTGGAAAAAAAATTGATCCTTTTATTTCTACAACATCTACAGTCATGAGTATATATCTCTTCCTCCAGGTTATCATCTAAAAATACAGTCTCATCATCCATTTTTTCCAACTTAATTAGTAAAAAAACCCCAAATAAAACATGACTATTATTGAGACATGTTTCACTACGGGGTTACAAAATTCTGCAAATCCATACTTTTGGAGAAACATTTAGCGACTGACCTATCTTTAAACTTTTGATTCATCAAGACCTAGCTAGAATCCCTAGCTACTTTCCATCTATACCCAATTATTTCCAAAGGCTTTATAAGAGCAACCTTCACAGTCTATCTTTCAGATCTTTTACCAGTCGTTTTGCACAACCATCTGACGACCAGTTTCAATCCCCTATCATATAAAATAGAAGTCGGAGAGAGACTCCTAAATTTGCTCTCACACTTACACCTCATCAATTTTACTACGTGTCAATCTCAAAAGTTTTCTAATTTTCTGTATTTTCTAATTTTCAGTTATTCCCTAATTGAAAAGAAGAAAAACAATTCCTTTTCCCCACTAACCCCACGATCCTCTTCTTCTCTCTCCCACAACTCCACCATCACCTAATCCTAACCTCTCTTCATCGTTGAAATTAAAATGTCTGCATCTCTTTCGAGAAAAGAATCACCACCACCGTTTCTTTTTTCTCCATATGTTAATTCCAAGCTCTAAGGGCATCCGCATTGCAGATCCTTCAGGATCTAAAAAAATGTTCTAAAAATATAAAATTATTAAAACACACACACTCTCTCTTCCTTTTACTCAACTTTATACCTTCTCTTTCATCCTTTTATTCAACTTTTATTAATTTTATATTTAAACACTCTCTCTTCCCCACAAAAACACTCTCCAAAAGATCTAATATTAGATCTCTCTCTAAAAGATCTAATTTTATACTTAAACACACTCTTTTTCTTCCTTTTATTCAAATTTTAATAATTTTATATTATAAGAACACTTTTTTAGATCCCTCAGGATCTGCATTGCAGATGCCCTAAGGGGGTGATTGGCTTATAGACTTTTGGGACTTTAATGAATTTAACAGTTCTTACAGCAAAATTTTAGGCAATCAGGGGGCTGATTGGTAAAGACTGTGACTTTAGACTTTGACTTTGGAATTTGGTTTGCCGAAAAAATAGCTTTAAGAACTGTGGCTGTTATTTTTAAATATTTACAAAGTCTGATTGATAATAAAAATTGTAGAAACTATAACTATTACTATTTATAATTTTATTTTAAAAATATAAATTATGCCAAATTTGTATTTGGTAAAACTATATGTTGCATTAAATATACATTTTGTGGAACTAATACTTTTAATTACATATGAAAAAATAGATGTTAAAAGAACAAGAAAAAAATAATTAATAATAAATTAGTCTAAATTTGATTTTTATACATTTTGTGGAACTAATACTTTTAATTACATATGAAAAAATGGATGTTAAATGAACAAGAAAAAAAAATTAGTCAAAAATTGATTGAGATTCATTTATTATTGTTCTATCTGTTATAAATCATAGTGGATTGTCATAACTAGTTCTGGTCCGTTTACGGCCCATTAACACTTAGTCTTTAGGCCGGTTTAATGAATCCTAGTTGAATTAGGATTTTCCTTTTATGTACTTTCCTTTTCTCCATTAGGAAAAGGAATTTTCCTTTTCTCTCTTGTAATAATCCTATATAAAGGATCTTATGATTAATGAATAAACATAATCTTCCCCATTCGTTCTCTTGATTCACAACACGTTATCAGCACGAGTTGCTTCCTAAACCCTAAAAACACAAAAAACGCGATTACTGTTCATCGTTACTATTCATCGTACTGTTCATCGCGCACTATTCATCGCGCACTGTTCATCGACGATTACTGTTCATCGACGATTACTGTTCATCCGGCGTTACTGTTCAAATCATAGTTCATACAGCCTTTAAGGTTACGGCGAACTAGAAGAAAGTTCATACAGCCTATCAACGGTTACGGCGAACTAGAAGACTCACGGAGGTTAAGCTTGCTTGATTGTGTTTATTGATTCATGATTCGTAATCACTTGAAACCCTAACTTGAAACCCTAACCTAATTCAATTAAAATCCAAACCGATTGCATGATCTATACCCGTGTCGATCGACACTAGTTTTATGTCAATCGACACGTAAACTTCTGCCTGAATTTGTTGTTTGAATTAAACTGTGTCGATCGACACAAATCACCCGTCGATCGACAGTAAACACTCTGTCCAAATTTGGTTGCATATTTATTTGAACTCGTTTGTTTGTTTGCTTGTTTGGATTGATTCGTTGATTGATAAACATGAAACTGAAACTGATTGCATCATATAGACATAACATGCTTGATTAAAATCCGGTCATATCATCATACAGTTTAGAATTTGAATACTAGGCTTGCATCATGAGCATATAAAAACATTATGTTAGGTTGTTAAACATAAAAATCTGGTTTCATAAGCATCATGCATCCGTACCCGTTTATATAAGCACCCATGACCTATTTTGCATCATATGCATAAACTTTAAAATCTTATAGTTCTTAGAGAATAGGATAAATGTTTTCAGATGTCGAAAATCAACAATTTGGATTATGCTGCCCTCAATCTCTCTGGAGACAATTACTTACAGTGGGCGTTGGATACTAAGATAAATCTAAAGTCTAAAGGACTTGGCGAATGTATCATTGAGGATAATAATGAGAATGAAAGGAATCGATACAGAACGATATCGATCATTCGTCATCATCTTGTTGAGGGTCTCAAGGATCAATACCTAACCATTAAGAACCCTTTGGACCTTTGGAAAGAATTAAAGATAAGATATGACCACCATAGAACGGTGTTGTTACCAAAGGCCAATTATGATTGGAGGAATCTCAGGTTCCAGGACTTCAAGTCCGTGGAAGAATATAACTCGGCTATGTTCAGAATAGTTTCTCAATTGAGACTATGTGGTGAGAAGGTAACTGAGAAAGACATGTTGGAAAAGACCTTCTCCACCTTTCACACTAATAACGTGTTACTTCAACAGCAATACCGTGAAAGAGGTTTTGAGACATACTCAAAGCTTATAGCATGTCTATTACTAGCCGAGGAGAATAATACACTGCTAATGAGAAACAGTGAGATGAGACCTCCTGGATCAGCCCCACTTCCTGAAGCGAATGTGGCCACAGATGAAAAGAAAGAAATTAACCACGTCCAAAGTGATTATAGACATCGTGGTCGTGGACGTGGGGGTAGATGGCAAGGACGTGGCCGTGGCCATTTTAATCCATACGGCCGAGGTCAGGGCCGAGGCCACGGATTCCATAACGATCATTCTAACCGCGGGCGAGGACGAGGACGCGGATACCGAACTGACTATGATCGTAATAACCGTGGTATTACTTCTCAACCACGAGAATCAAACCCAAAATCAGTTTGCCATCGATGTGGAATGAGTAATCATTGGGCTAAGACATGTAGGACTCCCAAGCATCTGGTTGAACTCTATCAAGAGAGCCTTAAAGGGAAGAATCTAGAAACTCATATGATCCAGCATGATAATGAAGGAGATTTCGATCATGAGCAAGATGACTTGATGAATTTTGAAACCTCAGATATACTTAAGTGATTGATTTTGATTTTCTGTTTTGGTGTTTTGTGTTTTGCTTGTTTTACGTTTTACACTTTATACTTTGGTTTTGTGTTATTGCTTTCTATTAAACTTTATGGAATGAAAGAGTGTTATTTAAAAGTATCTATTGTTATCTCTTTTGAAGTATGAACGATATGGATGTGTTCATTGTGGATAGTGGATCAAGCCACTCGATATTAAGAGATAAGAGATACTTCATTGATCTTACACTTAAAAAGGCAAATGTAACCACAATTGCGGGTATAGCAAATTTAATTGAAGGCCACGGTCAAGCCCATATTTTATTACCTAAGGGCACGCATCTAGAAATTTCTAATGCGTTATATTCACCTAGTTCAAAGAGAAGTCTATTGAGCTTTAAAGACATTCGAATGAATGGTCTTCATGTTGAAACTAAGGACGAGAATAACAAAGAATTCCTTCAAATCTTTGAAATCGTCCATGGCTATAAGAAAGTCCTAGAGACTATACCTGCCATTTCTGTGGGCCTTTATTGTGCTAAGATCGGAATGATAGAAGCAAATTCTATGGTAAACAAAGAGTTTACTGAGAATTTCACTTTTTGGCATAACCGGCTTGGCCATCCCGGTGCTAACATGATGCGAAAGATATTAGCAAGTACTAATGGGCACACCTTGAAAGAAAGGAGAGTTATCCCAAAGAATCTCACGTGTGAAGCATGTTCACTAGGGAAACTCATTACTAGGCCATCACCAATCAAAGTAACTAAGGAAACGATAAATTTTCTGGAAAGAATTCAAGGAGACATATGCGGACCAATACACCCACCTTGTGGGACGTTTAGATATTTTATGGTCCTTATTGATGCATCCACGAGATGGTCACATGTCTGCCTATTATCAACTAGAAATGTGGCATTTGCAAGATTGCTTGCCCATCTCATACGTTTAAGAGCACACTTTCCAGATTTTCCTTTAAAGACTATACGTCTTGACAATGCTGGTGAATTTACGTCCCAAGCGTTTAACGATTATTGTATGTCCATGGGGGTAAGTGTTGAATATTTTGTGGCACATGTACATACACAAAACGGTTTGGCTGAATCGTTTATTAAACGCATACAGTTGATTGCTAGACCGTTGCTAATGAGATCAAAACTCCCGGTCTCAGCTTGGGGACATGCAGTTTTACATGCAGCAGAGCTAATTCGTATCAGGCCATCTAGTGAACATAAATATTCCCCATCACAGTTAATAACGGGTCAAGAGCCAGACATATCCCATCTTAAAACATTCGGATGTTCCGTTTATGTGCCTATTGCACCACCACAGCGAACAAAGATGGGACCTCAAAGGAGGATGGGGATATATGTTGGATATGATTCTCCTACTATCATTAAGTACCTTGAGCCAACCACGGGTGATTTGTTTAAGGCCAGGTACGCAGATTGTCATTTTGACGAATCTGTCTATCCAACATTAGGAGGAGATAACAGACTGGTAAAGGAAATTATATGGAATCAAACGTCCTTAAAATGGCAAGATCCTCGGACTCAAGAATGTGAATTAGAAGTCCAAAAGATTATACATTTACAAAAGCTAGCTAATCAATTGCCAGATTCCTTTGCTGACCCGAAAAGAGTAACTAAGTCTTACATACCAGCTGTTAATGCACCGATTAGAATTGATGTTCAAGAGGGACACAATCAAGTTGCTACAGAATCTAAACCATACTCAAAACGTGGCCGGCCAATAGGTTCCAAAGATAAGAATCCTCGGAAAAGAAAGAAAGGTGCTGAAATCGTGGTTGAGGAATCTGATGGAACCCCAGACATAACTGAACCGATAGTTCCAAGCAATGAGACTCGGGACGCCGAGTTTCATGGTTCTGACGTTCCTGAAAATAATGAGATCTCAATGAATTATGTTATGTCTGGAATACAATGGAATAGAAAGTGTGTGGAAATCGATGATATATTTGCTTTTAAGGTAGCACTTGAACTTATGGAGGATCTAGAACCCACGTCGATATATGAGTGCACTCAGAGTGAAAATTGGACTAAATGGAAAGAAGCTATAAACGTGGAGTTGAATTCTTTAAGGAAAAGGGATGTCTTTGGTCCAATAATTCGGACACCCTATGAGATTAAACCAGTTGGACATAAATGGGTCTTTGTGAGGAAAAGAAATGAACATGGTGAAATCGTGAGATATAAAGCACGGCTTGTTGCACAAGGATTCTCACAGAGACCAGGAATAGATTATGAGGAGACATACTCCCCTGTGGTGGATGCTACAACTTTTAGATTTTTGATAAGTCTGGCTATAAGAGAAAAGTTGGATATGCGGTTAATGGACGTTGTAACTGCATACTTATATGGTCCACTGGATAATGAGATTTATATGAGATTACCAGAGGGTATTGAGCTCAAAGATAAGAAAGGTTCTCGAGAACAACACTGCATAAGGCTGAACAAATCCCTTTATGGACTGAAGCAAAGTGGGCGTATGTGGTACAATAGATTGAGTGAGTACTTAGTCAAAGAAGGCTATAAGAATGATCCCATCAGTCCATGTATTTTTATAAAAAAAAGTTTGCAAACAAAGGGTTTGTTATCATAGCAGTTTACGTGGATGATTTGAACATCCTTGGAACCCCTGGTGAAATCGTCCAAACAGTTGAATGCCTCAAGAAAGAATTTGAGATGAAAGACCTAGGCAAAACTAAGTTCTGTTTGGGATTGCAACTTGAGTACATAAATGATGGAATCCTTGTGCATCAAATGGCATATACTGAAAAGGTACTCAAGCGTTTTAATATGGATCAATGTCACCCATTGTCCAGCCCAATGGTGGTGAGATCTCTTGATCTAGAAAAGGATCCGTTTGGTCCTAAGAGAGACTCTGAAGAAGTCCTTGGTCCCGAAGTGCCATATCTCAGTGCCATAGGAGCTTTAATGTATCTGGCAAGCCACACTAGGCCAGATATATGTTTTGCCGTGAATTTATTATCAAGATTTAGCTCATGTCCGACCCAAAGGCACTGGGACGGGATAAAACATATTCTTCGTTACCTACAAGGAACGAAAGACTTGGGTCTATTTTATACTAACCAATCTAAGGACGGTTTAGTTGGTTTTGCTGATGCAGGTTATCTTTCAGATCCTCATAATGCACGGTCCCAGACAGGTTATGTGTTTACTCATGGAGGAACTGCAATATCTTGGCGGTCAATGAAGCAGGCCATTGCAGCTACATCTTCTAATCATTCAGGGATATTGGCAATTCATGAGGCTAGTCGTGAGTGTGTTTGGTTAAGGCTGATGACCCAGCACATAAGAGTGGATTGTGGAATGGCCGAAGGTAAGCAGGAATCGACGGTCTTGTTCGAGGACAATGCAGCGTGTATAGCTCAACTTAAGGATGGATACATCAAAGGTGATAGGACGAAGCACATTCTGCCAAAATTCTTCTTCACATCCGATCTACAGAAAGATGGAGAAATTCAAGTGCAGCAAGTACGATCAAGTGAGAATTCAGCAGACCTATTCACCAAGTCACTTCCAACCTCAACGTTCAAGAAACTTACTTATCAGATTGGAATGCGTCGTTTGAAAGACTTGCAGTGAGGTTCAGAACAGGGGGAGTAATACGTGTTGTACTCTTTTTCCTTCACCACGGTTTTGTCCCAAAATGGGTTTTACTTGGTAAGGTTTTAATGAGGCAACATCCAAAGCGTATTACAAGCCCATTAGAGTTATGACATCCAAGGGGGAGTGTTATAAATCATAGTGGATTGTCATAACTAGTTCTGGTCCGTTTACGGCCCATTAACACTTAGTCTTTAGGCCGGTTTAATGAATCCTAGTTGAATTAGGATTTTCCTTTTATGTACTTTCCTTTTTCCCATTAGGAAAAGGAATTTTCCTTTTCTCTCTTGTAATAATCCTATATAAAGGATCTTATGATTAATGAATAAACATAATCTTCCCCATTCGTTCTCTTGATTCACAACACTATCAAAGTTTTTAAATTATTTGGGGTAGAAGAAAGAAGAACAATAATGATAATAATAAATAAAAAAAAGTAAAAAGTTTTACAGCCCCTTTCAAAGTCTCGTTTGTCTGACTTTTAAAAAAGTAGAATTATAAAGGATAAAAACATAAAGTCGGGTAGTTAGACTGTAGAGAAAAAAAAGGTTGAAAAAGTCTGATTGGTTAAAAACTTACTATAAAGACTGTGAAAATAGTAAAAGTCTCGATAGTCCATATACCAATCAACCCCAGGGAGTGATTGGTTTAACAACTTTAGGACATTTTAAAGTCCACACAGTCATTTTCTGGCCAACCATGTTTTTAAGACTTTTTTTAATTTAAAAGTTTTGACAGCCCACTTTCTTTTTTTTCTTCTTTCGTGTCATTTTTTTTTATGTCTCCTAAGTATGACTTTAAAACAAATAAAATCTTTAAAACTTATTTTTCTTTTCCTCATAGTAATTGAAAACCATTTTAAATCTATATACATATTTTATCATAAATATTTTTTTTTAAATTAATCAATAAATTTTTCTTCTCATTTTTTTAAATCCATTTTAATGGCATTTTTTAAATCTATCTCTTCTCACTATTTTTTCTTTGCTTGATTAATCAATAATTTTATTTTTTTTGAGATCCTTTTTTTTTTTGGTCACAATTTTTGAGATCCATTTTGATGCCATTTTTTACATATGTATTTTTGGTTGCATATGAGCATTTTCTTGTTCTATTTGATAAGTTGTTGCATTATTTGAATTTTTAACAGTTAGTAGCATAATATTTAAAACTTAAAATATTTATTTTCTTTGATAATATCTATTTTGTTTGATAAGTTATTGTATTTTTGTGTTGCATAATTTATATTTTAATAAAAAAAAAGATTTTAACTAACAGTATGTGCGAGCTGGAAATTCACACAATAGAATTTGTGAAGATTCTTATGAAATAGAGCTTCTTTAGGGTTTCAAACACAAAGACGGATTTCGAATTAGGGTTCTTAGTTTGTTCTTATTTATCAAGATCAGAGCTGTTTTTGTTCTATTACAAAGATTTTCGGATCCTCAACATGTGAGGGGGTACATGCTTATTTATAGGAAAATAGGTCGGTATGAACAGTAGTCTACAGCAGTCTATTGGGCCTTTAATGGGCCTTCGTCTTCTGGGCTTGATTACTGGGCCGATTTGTCGTACACTTAGTCGTTTTAGACTTATCGATTCTTCTAGGGGAGATTTGACCCCTACACAGTATTTCTTTTACAGTTTGTATTACCAATCACACTTTATTAATATTTAAAAGTAACAACCACAACCATTTTTTCTGCAGCCCAAATCCCACAATCACAACCCACAGTCACAATCCTTTCTAATCAGACCCTAAGGACATCCTTATTGCAGACTCTAGAGGGTCTAAAGTCCATATAAAATTATTAAAACACACACTCTTTCTTCTTTTTACTCAACTTTATACCTTCTCTTTTATCCTTTTACTCAACTTTTATTAATTTTATATTTAAACACTCTCTTTTACTTTTAAGCACACTCTCCAAAAGATCCAATATTAGATCACTCTCTCTCCCTTTTACTCAACTTTTATTAATTTTATATTTAAACACACTCTCTTTCTTCCTTTTACTCACATTTTATATTTCAATATACCCCACAAAAACACTCTTTTTTCCTTTTACTCAAATTTTAATAATTTTATAAACACTTTAGACCCTCTAGGGTCTCCAATAAGGATGCCCTAAGTTGCCTCAATGTTCTTCTCCTGCCATTCAAAGAACTAAGCATCCCTCCTAATATAAATTTTTTGTGGAGTGGGCCAAATGTCCAGTTGACATATATCTAGGCGTGGGGTAGGTGAGTCGCTCAAGGCCATTGGTGGGTGCCATATGATAAAAAAAACTGAATATTAATAACAACTGAATAAGATTAATGAATAAACATAATCTTCCCCATTCGTTCTCTTGATTCACAACACGTTATCAGCACGAGTTGCTTCCTAAACCCTAAAAACACAAAAAACGCGATTACTGTTCATCGTTACTATTCATCGTACTGTTCATCGCGCACTATTCATCGCGCACTGTTCATCGACGATTACTGTTCATCGACGATTACTGTTCATCCGGCGTTACTGTTCAAATCATAGTTCATACAGCCTTTAAGGTTACGGCGAACTAGAAGAAAGTTCATACAGCCTATCAACGGTTACGGCGAACTAGAAGACTCACGGAGGTTAAGCTTGCTTGATTGTGTTTATTGATTCATGATTCGTAATCACTTGAAACCCTAACTTGAAACCCTAACCTAATTCAATTAAAATCCAAACCGATTGCATGATCTATACCCGTGTCGATCGACACTAGTTTTATGTCAATCGACACGTAAACTTCTGCCTGAATTTGTTGTTTGAATTAAACTGTGTCGATCGACACAAATCACCCGTCGATCGACAGTAAACACTCTGTCCAAATTTGGTTGCATATTTATTTGAACTCGTTTGTTTGTTTGCTTGTTTGGATTGATTCGTTGATTGATAAACATGAAACTGAAACTGATTGCATCATATAGACATAACATGCTTGATTAAAATCCGGTCATATCATCATACAGTTTAGAATTTGAATACTAGGCTTGCATCATGAGCATATAAAAACATTATGTTAGGTTGTTAAACATAAAAATCTGGTTTCATAAGCATCATGCATCCGTACCCGTTTATATAAGCACCCATGACCTATTTTGCATCATATGCATAAACTTTAAAATCTTATAGTTCTTAGAGAATAGGATAAATGTTTTCAGATGTCGAAAATCAACAATTTGGATTATGCTGCCCTCAATCTCTCTGGAGACAATTACTTACAGTGGGCGTTGGATACTAAGATAAATCTAAAGTCTAAAGGACTTGGCGAATGTATCATTGAGGATAATAATGAGAATGAAAGGAATCGATACAGAACGATATCGATCATTCGTCATCATCTTGTTGAGGGTCTCAAGGATCAATACCTAACCATTAAGAACCCTTTGGACCTTTGGAAAGAATTAAAGATAAGATATGACCACCATAGAACGGTGTTGTTACCAAAGGCCAATTATGATTGGAGGAATCTCAGGTTCCAGGACTTCAAGTCCGTGGAAGAATATAACTCGGCTATGTTCAGAATAGTTTCTCAATTGAGACTATGTGGTGAGAAGGTAACTGAGAAAGACATGTTGGAAAAGACCTTCTCCACCTTTCACACTAATAACGTGTTACTTCAACAGCAATACCGTGAAAGAGGTTTTGAGACATACTCAAAGCTTATAGCATGTCTATTACTAGCCGAGGAGAATAATACACTGCTAATGAGAAACAGTGAGATGAGACCTCCTGGATCAGCCCCACTTCCTGAAGCGAATGTGGCCACAGATGAAAAGAAAGAAATTAACCACGTCCAAAGTGATTATAGACATCGTGGTCGTGGACGTGGGGGTAGATGGCAAGGACGTGGCCGTGGCCATTTTAATCCATACGGCCGAGGTCAGGGCCGAGGCCACGGATTCCATAACGATCATTCTAACCGCGGGCGAGGACGAGGACGCGGATACCGAACTGACTATGATCGTAATAACCGTGGTATTACTTCTCAACCACGAGAATCAAACCCAAAATCAGTTTGCCATCGATGTGGAATGAGTAATCATTGGGCTAAGACATGTAGGACTCCCAAGCATCTGGTTGAACTCTATCAAGAGAGCCTTAAAGGGAAGAATCTAGAAACTCATATGATCCAGCATGATAATGAAGGAGATTTCGATCATGAGCAAGATGACTTGATGAATTTTGAAACCTCAGATATACTTAAGTGATTGATTTTGATTTTCTGTTTTGGTGTTTTGTGTTTTGCTTGTTTTACGTTTTACACTTTATACTTTGGTTTTGTGTTATTGCTTTCTATTAAACTTTATGGAATGAAAGAGTGTTATTTAAAAGTATCTATTGTTATCTCTTTTGAAGTATGAACGATATGGATGTGTTCATTGTGGATAGTGGATCAAGCCACTCGATATTAAGAGATAAGAGATACTTCATTGATCTTACACTTAAAAAGGCAAATGTAACCACAATTGCGGGTATAGCAAATTTAATTGAAGGCCACGGTCAAGCCCATATTTTATTACCTAAGGGCACGCATCTAGAAATTTCTAATGCGTTATATTCACCTAGTTCAAAGAGAAGTCTATTGAGCTTTAAAGACATTCGAATGAATGGTCTTCATGTTGAAACTAAGGACGAGAATAACAAAGAATTCCTTCAAATCTTTGAAATCGTCCATGGCTATAAGAAAGTCCTAGAGACTATACCTGCCATTTCTGTGGGCCTTTATTGTGCTAAGATCGGAATGATAGAAGCAAATTCTATGGTAAACAAAGAGTTTACTGAGAATTTCACTTTTTGGCATAACCGGCTTGGCCATCCCGGTGCTAACATGATGCGAAAGATATTAGCAAGTACTAATGGGCACACCTTGAAAGAAAGGAGAGTTATCCCAAAGAATCTCACGTGTGAAGCATGTTCACTAGGGAAACTCATTACTAGGCCATCACCAATCAAAGTAACTAAGGAAACGATAAATTTTCTGGAAAGAATTCAAGGAGACATATGCGGACCAATACACCCACCTTGTGGGACGTTTAGATATTTTATGGTCCTTATTGATGCATCCACGAGATGGTCACATGTCTGCCTATTATCAACTAGAAATGTGGCATTTGCAAGATTGCTTGCCCATCTCATACGTTTAAGAGCACACTTTCCAGATTTTCCTTTAAAGACTATACGTCTTGACAATGCTGGTGAATTTACGTCCCAAGCGTTTAACGATTATTGTATGTCCATGGGGGTAAGTGTTGAATATTTTGTGGCACATGTACATACACAAAACGGTTTGGCTGAATCGTTTATTAAACGCATACAGTTGATTGCTAGACCGTTGCTAATGAGATCAAAACTCCCGGTCTCAGCTTGGGGACATGCAGTTTTACATGCAGCAGAGCTAATTCGTATCAGGCCATCTAGTGAACATAAATATTCCCCATCACAGTTAATAACGGGTCAAGAGCCAGACATATCCCATCTTAAAACATTCGGATGTTCCGTTTATGTGCCTATTGCACCACCACAGCGAACAAAGATGGGACCTCAAAGGAGGATGGGGATATATGTTGGATATGATTCTCCTACTATCATTAAGTACCTTGAGCCAACCACGGGTGATTTGTTTAAGGCCAGGTACGCAGATTGTCATTTTGACGAATCTGTCTATCCAACATTAGGAGGAGATAACAGACTGGTAAAGGAAATTATATGGAATCAAACGTCCTTAAAATGGCAAGATCCTCGGACTCAAGAATGTGAATTAGAAGTCCAAAAGATTATACATTTACAAAAGCTAGCTAATCAATTGCCAGATTCCTTTGCTGACCCGAAAAGAGTAACTAAGTCTTACATACCAGCTGTTAATGCACCGATTAGAATTGATGTTCAAGAGGGACACAATCAAGTTGCTACAGAATCTAAACCATACTCAAAACGTGGCCGGCCAATAGGTTCCAAAGATAAGAATCCTCGGAAAAGAAAGAAAGGTGCTGAAATCGTGGTTGAGGAATCTGATGGAACCCCAGACATAACTGAACCGATAGTTCCAAGCAATGAGACTCGGGACGCCGAGTTTCATGGTTCTGACGTTCCTGAAAATAATGAGATCTCAATGAATTATGTTATGTCTGGAATACAATGGAATAGAAAGTGTGTGGAAATCGATGATATATTTGCTTTTAAGGTAGCACTTGAACTTATGGAGGATCTAGAACCCACGTCGATATATGAGTGCACTCAGAGTGAAAATTGGACTAAATGGAAAGAAGCTATAAACGTGGAGTTGAATTCTTTAAGGAAAAGGGATGTCTTTGGTCCAATAATTCGGACACCCTATGAGATTAAACCAGTTGGACATAAATGGGTCTTTGTGAGGAAAAGAAATGAACATGGTGAAATCGTGAGATATAAAGCACGGCTTGTTGCACAAGGATTCTCACAGAGACCAGGAATAGATTATGAGGAGACATACTCCCCTGTGGTGGATGCTACAACTTTTAGATTTTTGATAAGTCTGGCTATAAGAGAAAAGTTGGATATGCGGTTAATGGACGTTGTAACTGCATACTTATATGGTCCACTGGATAATGAGATTTATATGAGATTACCAGAGGGTATTGAGCTCAAAGATAAGAAAGGTTCTCGAGAACAACACTGCATAAGGCTGAACAAATCCCTTTATGGACTGAAGCAAAGTGGGCGTATGTGGTACAATAGATTGAGTGAGTACTTAGTCAAAGAAGGCTATAAGAATGATCCCATCAGTCCATGTATTTTTATAAAAAAAAGTTTGCAAACAAAGGGTTTGTTATCATAGCAGTTTACGTGGATGATTTGAACATCCTTGGAACCCCTGGTGAAATCGTCCAAACAGTTGAATGCCTCAAGAAAGAATTTGAGATGAAAGACCTAGGCAAAACTAAGTTCTGTTTGGGATTGCAACTTGAGTACATAAATGATGGAATCCTTGTGCATCAAATGGCATATACTGAAAAGGTACTCAAGCGTTTTAATATGGATCAATGTCACCCATTGTCCAGCCCAATGGTGGTGAGATCTCTTGATCTAGAAAAGGATCCGTTTGGTCCTAAGAGAGACTCTGAAGAAGTCCTTGGTCCCGAAGTGCCATATCTCAGTGCCATAGGAGCTTTAATGTATCTGGCAAGCCACACTAGGCCAGATATATGTTTTGCCGTGAATTTATTATCAAGATTTAGCTCATGTCCGACCCAAAGGCACTGGGACGGGATAAAACATATTCTTCGTTACCTACAAGGAACGAAAGACTTGGGTCTATTTTATACTAACCAATCTAAGGACGGTTTAGTTGGTTTTGCTGATGCAGGTTATCTTTCAGATCCTCATAATGCACGGTCCCAGACAGGTTATGTGTTTACTCATGGAGGAACTGCAATATCTTGGCGGTCAATGAAGCAGGCCATTGCAGCTACATCTTCTAATCATTCAGGGATATTGGCAATTCATGAGGCTAGTCGTGAGTGTGTTTGGTTAAGGCTGATGACCCAGCACATAAGAGTGGATTGTGGAATGGCCGAAGGTAAGCAGGAATCGACGGTCTTGTTCGAGGACAATGCAGCGTGTATAGCTCAACTTAAGGATGGATACATCAAAGGTGATAGGACGAAGCACATTCTGCCAAAATTCTTCTTCACATCCGATCTACAGAAAGATGGAGAAATTCAAGTGCAGCAAGTACGATCAAGTGAGAATTCAGCAGACCTATTCACCAAGTCACTTCCAACCTCAACGTTCAAGAAACTTACTTATCAGATTGGAATGCGTCGTTTGAAAGACTTGCAGTGAGGTTCAGAACAGGGGGAGTAATACGTGTTGTACTCTTTTTCCTTCACCACGGTTTTGTCCCAAAATGGGTTTTACTTGGTAAGGTTTTAATGAGGCAACATCCAAAGCGTATTACAAGCCCATTAGAGTTATGACATCCAAGGGGGAGTGTTATAAATCATAGTGGATTGTCATAACTAGTTCTGGTCCGTTTACGGCCCATTAACACTTAGTCTTTAGGCCGGTTTAATGAATCCTAGTTGAATTAGGATTTTCCTTTTATGTACTTTCCTTTTTCCCATTAGGAAAAGGAATTTTCCTTTTCTCTCTTGTAATAATCCTATATAAAGGATCTTATGATTAATGAATAAACATAATCTTCCCCATTCGTTCTCTTGATTCACAACACTATCAAAGTTTTTAAATTATTTGGGGTAGAAGAAAGAAGAACAATAATGATAATAATAAATAAAAAAAAGTAAAAAGTTTTACAGCCCCTTTCAAAGTCTCGTTTGTCTGACTTTTAAAAAAGTAGAATTATAAAGGATAAAAACATAAAGTCGGGTAGTTAGACTGTAGAGAAAAAAAAGGTTGAAAAAGTCTGATTGGTTAAAAACTTACTATAAAGACTGTGAAAATAGTAAAAGTCTCGATAGTCCATATACCAATCAACCCCAGGGAGTGATTGGTTTAACAACTTTAGGACATTTTAAAGTCCACACAGTCATTTTCTGGCCAACCATGTTTTTAAGACTTTTTTTAATTTAAAAGTTTTGACAGCCCACTTTCTTTTTTTTCTTCTTTCGTGTCATTTTTTTTTATGTCTCCTAAGTATGACTTTAAAACAAATAAAATCTTTAAAACTTATTTTTCTTTTCCTCATAGTAATTGAAAACCATTTTAAATCTATATACATATTTTATCATAAATATTTTTTTTTAAATTAATCAATAAATTTTTCTTCTCATTTTTTTAAATCCATTTTAATGGCATTTTTTAAATCTATCTCTTCTCACTATTTTTTCTTTGCTTGATTAATCAATAATTTTATTTTTTTTGAGATCCTTTTTTTTTTTGGTCACAATTTTTGAGATCCATTTTGATGCCATTTTTTACATATGTATTTTTGGTTGCATATGAGCATTTTCTTGTTCTATTTGATAAGTTGTTGCATTATTTGAATTTTTAACAGTTAGTAGCATAATATTTAAAACTTAAAATATTTATTTTCTTTGATAATATCTATTTTGTTTGATAAGTTATTGTATTTTTGTGTTGCATAATTTATATTTTAATAAAAAAAAAGATTTTAACTAACAGTATGTGCGAGCTGGAAATTCACACAATAGAATTTGTGAAGATTCTTATGAAATAGAGCTTCTTTAGGGTTTCAAACACAAAGACGGATTTCGAATTAGGGTTCTTAGTTTGTTCTTATTTATCAAGATCAGAGCTGTTTTTGTTCTATTACAAAGATTTTCGGATCCTCAACATGTGAGGGGGTACATGCTTATTTATAGGAAAATAGGTCGGTATGAACAGTAGTCTACAGCAGTCTATTGGGCCTTTAATGGGCCTTCGTCTTCTGGGCTTGATTACTGGGCCGATTTGTCGTACACTTAGTCGTTTTAGACTTATCGATTCTTCTAGGGGAGATTTGACCCCTACACAGTATTTCTTTTACAGTTTGTATTACCAATCACACTTTATTAATATTTAAAAGTAACAACCACAACCATTTTTTCTGCAGCCCAAATCCCACAATCACAACCCACAGTCACAATCCTTTCTAATCAGACCCTAAGGACATCCTTATTGCAGACTCTAGAGGGTCTAAAGTCCATATAAAATTATTAAAACACACACTCTTTCTTCTTTTTACTCAACTTTATACCTTCTCTTTTATCCTTTTACTCAACTTTTATTAATTTTATATTTAAACACTCTCTTTTACTTTTAAGCACACTCTCCAAAAGATCCAATATTAGATCACTCTCTCTCCCTTTTACTCAACTTTTATTAATTTTATATTTAAACACACTCTCTTTCTTCCTTTTACTCACATTTTATATTTCAATATACCCCACAAAAACACTCTTTTTTCCTTTTACTCAAATTTTAATAATTTTATAAACACTTTAGACCCTCTAGGGTCTCCAATAAGGATGCCCTAAGTTGCCTCAATGTTCTTCTCCTGCCATTCAAAGAACTAAGCATCCCTCCTAATATAAATTTTTTGTGGAGTGGGCCAAATGTCCAGTTGACATATATCTAGGCGTGGGGTAGGTGAGTCGCTCAAGGCCATTGGTGGGTGCCATATGATCACCTACAGCTCAGCGTCCGCTACACTTGATATCCTAACCGTCCGATCTGAAAAACAGATAGTAAATCGTTATTGGACGGTCTACAATTGATCACGTTGGAAGACTCTATATTCGGCGGTCTCGATATTGACACGTCACATAAGGGACCTGAGAAAACGATGCCGTTTACCCGACCCGCGAAAAACTGAGCAATCAAGTAATGTGGTTTAGGAGGGGAAGGAGGAAGGCGACGACGATACGCATGCGCCGGTGAGGATCTCAGTCGTCGGAATCGCTACAATAACTTTTCGGCTCACCTAAAATCGAGAAATCAAGTTCCGTTCGTATTCCGTAAACCCTAGGCGATTGGGGTTTTTGCGGTGGGAAAAGCAAGTAATAGTAAAATGGTAGAATTCTCGTTGGCAGATGAAGATGACGATCAATCGTATAACCTAAGGTCATCGCGGTCTAATAATGCAAAGTCCAAATTGAGGTCCTCCGGTGGTAGCAGAACGAATCCTAGAGCGTCGAAGAGAGCTCGAATTTCGAGTGAAGAGTCCAGTCACGTCGATAAGGTCTGATTTACCCCACTCTTGTATTCGTTTATGTTTTGGTCCTGAGTTTCAATTTTGTACGTCACACAGATCAGATTGTCTTTTGAAGATTTCGATGAAGCTTTGAACGGGTTCAAGGTACCTTCTGGTGTGCGGAAATTGCCTCTGCTTCTTTTGTTGCTGTTTCGATGCCTTCTTTTAAGTCTATGTGTGCTTGTAATGTCAGTGGTCTGTGGTCTGTGGTCTCTTGTGTTGTAGGCAATCAAAGGAGCAAGAATACGGATTTATGGGTTGACAAATACACAAGCCTCGCACCTTGGAAAAGCTTGCTGTTCACAAAAAGAAGGTAGCTCTTACTCTGAGTTTTCCTTTTTTTGTATTTAGCTCTGCTTTCTCTTTAGTTAACCTACCTACATTCTTTCTTTCTTTCTGTATATATAATCCTCAGGTTGAGGAAGTTAAATTGTGTTTTGAAGGAAGTTTGGATTTCTCAAAGGTAATGTTTGGTTTATGACTGAGCTCGTGATGCTTAATGGCTGTATTCACTTTGCTGTTTTTCTTTATCAGCGGGATGGTTTCAGGAATAATAATGTTCTACTAGTCACAGGGCAAGCTGGAGTCGGAAAATCTGCTACTATCCATTAGATTGCGTCTATCCTTGGAGTCTCAGTGTATGAGTCGAATGCTCCTATTCCTAAAGTCTGGCAAGAACATATGCATACCTCAACTTCAGGTATACCTTCTATTCAATTCCTCAGTTTTCACTCCGCAATTCCAGTTGTTGTATTGATCCAGTGATTATCTGCTGGGTTTTTGTTAATTCTCATAGGACTCAATGAGTTTGAAAACTTTGTTGAGAGTACTAGAAAATGCGGATTGATTGATCCATCGAGTACTAGGGGAATAAAGGCGTGTGTTGTTCTTTTGATTGATGACCTTCCTCTAGCCAATGGGAGGCATGCGTTTGAAAGGCTTCAAAACTGCTTAATTCTTCTAATGAGATCAACCTAGATGCCAACAGTGGTATTGATCACTGACTACGATTAAACGGACACTTCTGACCAGACTGCGCAAAACATGGAGGATCTTCAGTCATCTCTTGAGCGAGCAGAGGCTTTAAAGGTTGATTTATTAAACTATTTGCATTCTTGATCTAATTATACACATTATTTTTTTCAACTCTAGTTGATTGCCCGAGTATGTATGTATTCACAGGTTGCTTTCAGTCCCATCACTAAGAACTCAATAAAGAAGACTCTTCAGAGAATATGCACAGAAGAGCATTGTAAGGTAACTACTGTGGAGATTGATCAGATGGCGAGTGCCAGTGGAGGAGACATCAGAAATGCTATTACATCTTTGCAACTCTTCTCGGTTAAGCCTGAACTGAATCACACAGAGATAAAATTACCGCAGCCTCGCGTGGATAACAGTTATCAGGGAAATGATCAAACAATGCAAGTAGTTTTGGATAGTGGAATATCTTCATGTTTTGGTAGAGATGAGACCCTTTCGTTATTTCACGCCCTAGGAAAGTTTCTCCACAACATAAGAGAGACTGATCACGTTATTATATCAGGTAATTTGTTACCAAGAAGTTATGAGGATGCAGTTTAGAGCTGAGAGGAAAGATGGCAGATGCTGATCTCCTTCTTTCAGCTTCAAGAGGAAAGATGGGTTGGCATAGCAAAACAGAGGACGTTCTACAGTCAGCCGGTGCCTCAGTTGCTGTTCATGGTGTGTTGTATGGAAACAAGCAGCCATGGTCATCCAGGTTTCTCTTACAAACAAAATGCCAATTGATTGTACCATATTTTTCAGGTTGGATTTTTATATAATCGATTGGTTTGTATCATGAATATGCAGATGGCACACGATTCACAAGCCAAAACTGTGGCAAGTGGAACAATCCTCACTACAAAGCAAGGTCTGGCTTTTCCTTTTTTCAGGAAAAAAAAAAAAACTAATTATTCATGTCCCTTTCTCTATATGCTTACAAATTTGATGTGTGAATGCAGAAGAATCTGCGAGAGCAGAGGAACATAGGCTTTGAGGGCTCAAAAGTGTCAGATATATCATTGATGGCTAACGGAGTACAGCCCCGTGCTGAAATGGCTAAAGCTACAGGGCATCTCCAGATGCATTTGCAGAAATGGATGAGGAGGAGAGTGAATTTCTGAAGATGATGAAATACAAGACTGGTGACATTTACTACATCTAACGTCTGCAGCCTTGTATATGTTCTGCTTACTTTTAAATAGGAAATTGAAAGCCACTTCTCTATCAAACTATGAGCACAGCGAATTCTTTTTTTGGTTTGATCAAGTTCAAACGAATTTCAAACCCTTTTCAGTTGTTTCTGGAAGCAGTTGATAGTTAACAAAAGTGGGGCCAAACCCTAAACCCTAAACCCTAATTTGTTTTGATTTTTTTTTTTTTGAAAAATTTTAGAACCCTAAACCCTAAATGTTTTTTAGAATCCATTTACGTTAAGACCTAAAAACTGAATGCAATTTGTTGTAAATAGAAAATAAACTTATGAGGCTATTAACCATAATAAATGGATCTCTCACGAAGCAAAAAAACCTAAATAATATTGATTCTAAAAAACATCGAAACTCAAAGGGGCTAGCCTACAAATTTAGATCAATTTGTGCGTTTTTACGTTAAGGCCTAAAAATTGCATGAAGTGTGTTTAAAATAGAAATTAAATTTGTGAGACTATTAACCATGATAAATGGATCTCTCATGAAGCATCAAACCTAAATAATATTGTTTCCAAAAACCATCGAAACTCAAAGGAGTTAGCCTACGAATTTAGATCAATTTGTGTGTTTTTACGTTAATGCCTAAAAGTTGCATAAAGTGTGTTTAAAATAGAAATTGAATTTGTGAGACTATTAACCATGATAAATAAATCTCTCATGGAGCATCAAACTTAAATAATTTTATTCCAAAAATTCTCTAAACTCAAAGGGAAACCTACGAATTTTGATCAATTTGTATGTTTTTACATTAAGACCTAAAAGTTCCATGAAGTAGGTTTTAAATAGAAAATAAACTTGTGAGGCTATTAACAATGGTAAATGGATCTCTTATGAAGCATTAAACCTAAATAATATTTTTTCCAAAATTCTTGAAACTCAAAGGGGTCAGTTAGCCTAAAAATTTCGATCTATTTGTGTGTTTTTACGTTTAGACCTAAAAACTGAATGAAATGTGTTTTAAATAGAAAATAAACTTGTGAGGCTATGAACCATGATAAATGGATCTCTCATGAAGCATAAAAACCTAAATAATATTGTTTCCAAAAAACATCGAAACTCAAAGGGACTAGCCTACGAATTTAGATCAATTTGTGTGTTTTTACGTTAAGGCCTAAAAGTTGTGTGAAGTGTGTTTTAAATAGAAATAAATTTGTGAGATTATCAACCATGATAAATGGATTTCTCATGAAGTATAAAACCTAAATAATTTTTTTCCAAAAATTCTCGAAACTCAAAGGGGTTAGCCTACAAATTTAGATCAATTTTTGTGTTTGTAAGTTAAGACCTAAAGGTTGCATGAAGTGTGTTTTAAATAGAAAATAAACTTGTGAGGCTATTAACCATGATAAATGGATCTCTCATAAATTATAAAACCTAAATAATGTATTTCCAAAAATTCTCGAAACTCAAAGGGGTTAGCCTACGAATTAGATCAAATAATATTTTTTCTGAAATTCTCGAAACTCAGAGGGTTAGCCTACGAATTTAGATCAATTTGTGTGTTTGTAAGTTAAGACCTAAAGGTTTCATGAAGTGTGTTTTAAATAGCAAATAAACTTGTGAGACTATTAACCATGATAAATGGATCTCTCCTGAAGCATAAAAACTTAAATAGTATTTTTTTCCAAAAATTCTCAAAACTCAAAGGGGTTACCTACGAATTTAGATCAATTTGTGTGTTTTTACGTTAAGACCTAAAAGTTGAATGAAAAGTATTTTAAATTATAAAATAAATTTGCAAGGCTATTAACCATAATAAATAAATCTATCATGAATCATAAAAACCTAAATAATATTTGTTCCAAAAATTCTCGAAACTCTAAGAGCATGTATAATGGAGACACTGTAATAAGTGTCTAAAACTTTTTAGAATTAAATATATTCAATTTAGGATCCCTGAGTGTTTAAAACTGGAAAAAGATCCAATAGACACTTATTACAGTGTCTCCATTATACATGCCCTAAGGGGTTAGCCTATGAATTTCGATCATTTTGTGTGTTTTTACATTAAGACCTTAAAGTTGAATGAAATGTGTTTTAAATAGAAGATAAACTTCTCACGCTATACCCATGATAAAATGATTTCTCATGATGCATAGAACCCAAATTCTATTTTCTCTAAATGTTTCAAAACTCAAAGGGGTTTGCATACGAATTTTATCAAAAGGTTTTTTTTTTTTTTTTTTTACCAAACCGATTTTTATAAATAAAAAGATTACACTCCTCGAGTGGAGTAGTAGTTCAACGATACAAGATCAAACTTAGTTAAAACGATGTTGGAAACAATTGCCGAACGCGGAATAAAAGCAATAGAGATAGATTTAAAACCTATACTAAGACGACAAGTGTCTCTAAGTAGAGATTTCAACACACGTTTTTATTATTTTTGGGAAATTTGTCAAGAATTGGCCTCTGGGTTAGCTCTTTTATAGGGGGAGGATGTATTGTTGGTTGGGGATTTCTTTGGAAAATGGAAAGAAATCTATTAGTGAACCAAAAATCTAAATTCTAACTACATGTTAAAAAAGAAATCTATTAGTTGCATCACATTCAAAGATCACATTTTGTATGTATGCTAATATAAAAAAATCTATCACTATCACCTATTGAGCTGGAGAGTAAGTGAACCAAAAAGTCGAGCCTCACGATGGCATTGGCCATGACCAGAAGGACATGTGCCTTGAACAAAAAAAAAAAAAAAAAATTTGTTTTTGTTTTCTCGAGTATCTACTAACATCTCGAGATCTGAAATCTGATTCTGCCTTTTCCATTTCTCTCTCAAAAGTCGCGGCGTTGGATAGTTTTTATGTGTCTCAATCTCGAGTATCTAGTTGACTCAGTTCAAGATCTGTCATTTCCTTAAAAAAGCTTTCCATTTTTTTATCCCTTTTTGTGAAGTAGGTAAATTTTGGGTGGCCATACTTGCTTTTGATTCCTTCTTCTTTCTCAGAGATTTGTCTTTGGGTAATTTCAGAGATTAGATGGGAAGCATGATGCTTTTGTAATTTGTTAGAGATTTTTTGGTGTAGACGAAGGAATGTCTGTAGTTATTAGGTCACGAGTTCATTGGTAAGCAAAGATGATCGACCAGTTCATCAACTTTGTAATTCGCCCTCCTAGGTACTTGTCCAGCCTCATTTGCTCTCTCAAGTCTCAACCTTTTCGCATTTAACTGATAGCTGCTGCTGGGTTTTTGACAGGGCTGAGTATGACCCTGATCAGTATCTATGGGACAAGGATTTTAGTCTCGGTGGTACCAAGTGCAAAAGACAAGACTTGGAGGCAAGTATGATTGACTTCTTACTCTCCACTTCAAATACTAGTTGGGTTAATCTTAATTTTGTTTTCACTAGAGTAGCTTACAAATTCAAGGGGTCACACCTTGCGTTGCAGTCACTACATTCCTTCATCTTCCCTGGATGGTGATACTCCTCTTCCCTGTGTTATATACTGCCATGGTAATAGGTAACATAAAGACTTTGCACTCCTCAAGATCCTGTTTATGAAATCAATAATGAGGCAGTAGTTGATTCCTTTGTTTCCATCTGACCAGTGGATGCAGGGCAGATGCAAATGAGGCAGTTATGGTTCTTCTTCCATCTAACATTACTGTTTTCACCCTCGACTTCTCGGGGTCTGGCTTATCTGATGGTGATTATGTTAGCCTTGGCTGGCATGAGGTGTGTTTCACTGTCTTACTTTCACAAATCACAAGCTCCTCCTCTCTTCCAATATTATCTAACTTTTTCTTCTTCAACTTAAGCTAGAAAGATGATCTCAAGACTGTGGTTTCTTACCTGAGAAACAGCAATCACGTGTCCCGTATTGGACTTTGGGGACGATCTATGGGTGCAGTTACCAGGTTGTTTGTCATTAAACTACTTCTCACTCATACTTATTGACACCAGCTTTCTTAAGATCTATCATATCATCTCCACAGTCCTCGTCTTGTTCTCTCCATCATTTAATGAAGCATGGAATTTAATGTGCAGCCTTCTCTATGGAGCAGAAGATCCTTCAATTGCTGGAATGGTCTTAGACAGTGCATTCTCAAACTTATTTGATCTCATGATGGAACTAGTGGATGTCTACAAAATCCGACTTCCGAAATTCACAGTATGCTCTCTTTTTCGACAAGTTATATTCTCCGTAGCAATATGGACTGGCTGAAACTGGACACTGAGTTAATTATAACACATGAAGCATGAATTTAATTCATCACTTTGGTTGTACAAGGATCAAGTCTATCGTTTATCTGTTCGTATAGGAACTATTGGTATATATATTTATTGAATTGAACCTGCTAATAAAAGTGGAGAAATATATCAATCATAGCTTGATGGCTACAAGAGTCCAAAATAGTTTACCCTCTTATCCCTTCCAGTTGATGATACCATATTCTATACATTTTTTAATGCTTGCAGTAATACTTGATCTCCATTTTTCAATTAGGTTAAAATGGCTGTGCAGTACATGCGACGAGTAATTCAGAAAAAGGCCAAGTTTAATATCATGGATCTCAATTGTCTTAAGGTACAATCACCTCCCCCCTGTATTTTTTTTAACACAGTTGCTCTTAGTAAGCTAGTATGTGTCCATTTTAGTGAAGTTTTCGATTACTACTCCCAGGTTTCACCCAAGACTTTTATCCCTGCTTTATTTGGGCATGCAAGCGCGGACAAATTCATCCAACCTCATCACTCTGACCTCATTCTCAAGTGCTATGCGGTACTACATAATTGCGATCTTTTATTTCCAATCATATCAGTGCGTTTCATTGTAATGTAGCAATCTCCTAATAAATCTGCAGGGAGACAAAAATATCATTAAGTTTGATGGTGATCACAACTCTTCACGGCCGCAATTTTATTATGATTCGGTGTTAATATTCTTCCACAATGTTCTACGCCCGCCTCAAATTTCTTCAGCTTGCTCACCTAAACTTGAAAGTTATTACAATTTGGGAGATATCGATAGCGCTGCTGGTTTTGACGAGGTAATTTGTACTCTGTGGTGAATCCAATCATGTGTTGCTGTCTGAAGTTAGGTCCTATAGAACGCACTAGACATTGCCTAGACATTCTGCTAGAGAAGTAGCTCATTGTTTATGATGGTTGAGAACTCGTAGTAGTCATCTCACACAAGAGAAATTATAAATTAGTCTCCATTACAGTTAGCATGGTGAAAGATGATGTACAAGAATCTAACTACTTGGTTTACCTTGTACTGCCAGAGTTTTCTGTATGAGATCATCTCTGGTCTACGTTCGGCATGTATCGATGTTGCAAGTTCTTCTGCACCTCCTGCCTCTCTAACTACAAAGCCAACGAATGAGCTCCTTTCAGAAGCCATTCCCAATAGGGATACTGTATAGCTATTCTCTTTCTTGCATGAATTTTATTTCCGTTGCTTTGATTATTTCTTTTGATAATCAATCATTAATGAAACAGGATGACTTGCTTGTAGAAGATGGTGATCACAAAACGGATGACCCTGAAAACTCTGAGGTAACCGGAGCATGTGAAAAACTTAGAATGAATGATGAAGTAGGACCGTCGGAGCTCTAACTATGTTTCCAGGCGCCATTTGTTGAATTATGTTAAAAGACCCTTAAGCGTTGCCTTATGAGCCTTAGTCTCACTATGCATCTGACTACTATTTGGCAGGGGAAGCCTGACGTTCAGTTTGAGGAAGGCTGTTCATTTACAAGCTCTAACAGAGAAAGCTGGGGCAGATGCTCTTCACTTGGAGCCACCGAAGAGAATGAGAGCTTGACCACTGGCGAGGGTGATCAGGTTGATGTTCATTGAATCTGTTATATGAAACAACTTGATGTTTGGTGAGACTGGGGTTTCTAATCCATGCCTTACAGGTTGAGAAAACTGATGTTCGGAACGCAGAACAAAAGCCTATAGACTCAACTAGAGAAGAAGAAGAAAAAGAAGAAGAAGAAGAGAGGAAAGAGAAGAAGAAAGGAGATGAAACAGATGCTAAGAAGCCTAGACGCGAGAAGTTGGAAAGGCTGGAGGCCTTCAGCAAAAGACTGCGGCTTTGCATCATAAAGAGAGTAAACCATGGAAGACATCGTTCACAACCTTGACAAAATCAAAGTGTCTCTATTTGTTGTACATTTGTCATGTACACTTTCTCTTGCGACTTGGCGAATGGAACCACATAGTAGGCACCCATATTACCATTTTCTTTGTGAACACTGCACAACCTCCCCATCATATGCTTACTACTGTTTAGTGTCATGCACATGTTCTTACCTCCATCAACAGATCATTGGACACGCAAAACACATCTTAATATAGAAGACAATGAATAGGCATACACGTATTGTCAATAAGTTCTGAGATCCACCACAACGCATGTCACTTCCGAAACGATTTACAACTATTGAAAGAAGAAGAAGCATTTTTGCTATATCATGTGTTTCTTTTTACATGATGATATAGACACCTTCCACACATCAGCTGCAGCATCCTCCTCCTTGCGATGTGGATCCATCTCTTCCACCTGATGGTCCCGGAATTCCTCCATATCCAACTTTTATTCCATACGACTCATTTGACACATCAAACACACCATCCTGAATCTTCTTGTATATTGTTGCAGCTGTCTTAATGAATGCCTAGCAAAAATTCAAAAACACAACACACATTCAAATAATGATCAAGTAATTCAATCGGTGTGTGTGACTATTGTTTAAGTAGGAAGAAGGTTTTTGTGGAATGGCCACCACCTCATCTCCTTTTACAGTTAAATAAACCCAATATACATGTTCCTCTCTCTCTCTCTTACCTCTTAAAGTTATTATGTGGCCTAAATCTAGTTCTGGAATTCTATGTTTAAAATTTATAACCCAATTTTGTACGTTTTAATGTTAAGACCTATAAGTTGAATGAAATGTGTTCCATATATAGAAAATAAATTTGTATGGCTATTAGCCATGCCAAATGGATGTATCATGAAGTATAAAAACCTACGAATTTTGATCAATTTGTATGTTTTTACGTTAAGACCTAAAGTTTGAATGAAATGTGTTTAAAATAGAAAATAAACTTGTGAGGCTATTAACCATGATAAAGGAATCTCTTATGAAGCATAAACCCCAAATAATATTTTTTCCCAAATTCTCGAAACTCAAAGGGGTTAGCCTAGGAATTTCGATCAAATTGTGCCATTTTACGTTCTTTCCTATTACTTCAATCAGTGTGTGTGTGTGAAGAGTGGACAAGTAGGAAGAAGGGTTTTGTGGAATGTGCATTAGCTCTTCTCCTTTTACAGTTAAAATAAACCCACCCAATACACATCTCTCTCTCTCTCTCTCTCTCTCTCCTGTGGCCTAAATCTAGTTGTGGTATTCTAAGTTTAAAATTTATAAGCGACTTAATCCTTGTCATATATGAAGTAAAAAACGGTTTAGAGATGTAAAGAGATAGGAAAGCAAACCTCCTCGACATTCTGAGCAGTCTTGGCAGAGGCCTCCATGAAAATAAGACCATGCTCCTTTGCAAATTGCTCTCCTTCCTCAGTGCTAACAGCCCTTCTGTGGGCAAGATCAGACTTATTCCCAATGAGCATGATGGTCATGTTAGCATTTGCATGCTGCCTTGCATCCTCTAGCCAGCTCGCTAGATGGTTAAATGTCTCCCTCCTGCAAATATGCACAGCATTTTTTGAAGAATACAAATCTAGTTCAGGTTCAGATCATTTAACAAAAGCAACTTAAGTCATTACATGAAGATGATGCTAAACTTGTAGATAGTCAAATATTGATAAGAAAAAGAAGGAGAGAAGTTAGAGGTTTACCTAGTGATATCATAGACAAGCAATGCTCCTGCAGCACCTCTGTAGTAGGACCTTGTAATAGACCTAAAGGATTCTTGACCAGCCTGCGAAATGATGAAGAAAAAATGAGGCTAGGAGTTTAATTTGTTAGGGTAAAAAAGTAAATGGAAATGGAAAGGAGAAAGAGACGGTATCCCAGATCTGGAGTTTGATGGGTTTGTTGTCGATGGTGATCATCCTGGCCCCAAACTCAACACCAATGGTGAGGTCATGCACCGGTTGAAACCTCTTGTCGGTGAACTGAAGCAGAAGGCATGATTTCCCTACCCCTGAATGAAACACATATACAGTAAGTCAATCAATCAATTAATATCCATGGATTCCTTCCTAGAATAAGAAGAAGCAGCAGGAGTTATTTACCAGTATCGCCGATGATGATATACTTGAAGAGATACGCATAAGACATTGATGGAAATCCCGATCAAGACGAGCAGACAAGAGAAATAGAGAATCCAAATCCCGACGAAGACGAAGCGACTACAAATGAATGAATCGGATCGAATCTCCCTCTTCTCCTTCTTCTTCTTTGTTTCTTCTTCTATAAAGACGGAAGACGAGGGACGGTTCATTTCCAGCAAATCCAGCGAGGCATCACCCTGTAATATTGTCGCCTAACACTCTGTCATTTCGTCATTTTACAACCGCAATGCGTGACGTTTATTTGAACGAAAGACAGCACGCAGTCTCTTCGCGAAAGAAAAAGAAGGGAAAGAGAGACACTGGTGGGTGGTGACTCAATGGGAAGCGGTGGTGTAGCTCTCTTGACCATCTCCCTTCTTCTCCTTCATGTTCAGGTTCAGGTGCAGTCGGCGATCGGCGTGAACTGGGGATCGCTCTCCTTTCACAAAATGAGACCATCGACGGTGGTGGATCTCCTCAAGGCAAACAAGATTACCAAAGTGAAGCTCTTCGATGCCAATCCAGATGCGCTTCGAGCTCTTATGGGTACTGGGATCCAAGTCATGATCGGCATTCCTAACGAGATGCTCTCCACTCTCAGTTCCGATCTCTTTGTCACCCAGAATATCTCTCGCTTCATCGGCAAAGGCGGCGCCGATATAAGGTACCATTTCTTCTTCTTCTTCTTCCACTATCATCAATCATATAAGGAAATGGGCTATTGTTTCTTCTTCCAGGTACGTTGCCGTTGGGAACGAGCCGTTTCTGACGAGTTACGGTGGCCAGTTTCAGAACTATGTTGTCCCAGCTCTGCTTAACCTGCAACAATCCTTGCTTAGAGCCAATCTAGCTAGCTATGTCAAATTGGTGGTTCCTTGCAACGCTGATGCGTATCAGTCTAATGTTCCTTCTCAAGGGATGTTCCGCCCTGAGCTCACGCAGATCATGACTCAATTGGTTTCATTTCTCGACTCCAACGCCTCCCCTTTTGTTGTCAATATCTATCCTTTCCTTAGTCTCTATGGAAACTCGGATTTCCCACAAGACTATGCGTTTTTCGAGGGAACCAGTCATCCGGTTCCGGATGGGCCTAACACCTACTTTAATGCATTTGATGGAAACTTTGACACTCTCGTTGCTGCTCTCACCAAGCTTGGATATCCTCAAATGCCTATCGTTATTGGTGAGATTGGTTGGCCTACTGATGGAGCCGTTGGAGCTAACCTCACTGCAGCCCGTGTTTTCAATCAAGGCCTTATTAACCATTTGTTGAGCAACAAAGGAACACCGCTCAGGCCAGGCTCCCCTCCTGCGGATGTCTATCTTTTTGGTTTGCTTGACGAAGGAGCCAAATCCATACTGCCTGGTAACTTTGAAAGGCACTGGGGGCTCTTCTCTTCCGATGGACAGGCCAAGTATCGTCTCAACTTAGGACTAGGCAACAGAGGACTCAAGAATGCAAAGAATGTGCAGTACCTTCCTTCACGCTGGTGTGTGGCTCACCCGTCAAGGGACATGACCCAAGTTGCTGACCACTTCACCCGTGCGTGCAGTGAAGCTGATTGCACAACGCTCAACGACGGGGGCTCTTGCAGCCAGCTTGGGGAAAAGGACAATATCTCATACGCTTTCAACAGTTACTATCAGCTGCAAATGCAAAACGAAAAGAGCTGCGACTTTGACGGACTTGGCATGGTCACCTTCCTAGATCCTTCAGTTGGGGATTGTAGATTCCTTGTCGGCGTTACAGATAAAGACTTATCGTCAAGTGCTAAGCCGATGGCAAGTTGGTCGTCTATTTACCCCATTTGCATTGGAATGGTCGTATGGGGGGCTCTCAGTGTAAGTAAAGTTGGGCATTTTCGGTGTTACTTTATATGAGTGAGATTTTATATTTAGGATGGAGAAAGTACATATGTAAAGAGGGTCAGAATTACTTTATTGTATTTAGAATCACATTATTGAGCACCTGAAAAACAGAATCTCTGTAGTATCTTCTTAGGGTCTATATCAGAAAAGAAGTAGTAATCTCTCTTTGTATTATGCATTTGCAAAGTTGAATCATATCAAAAAATGGTGAGAAACGACCGTTGTATTGTATCATACCATGTATATGCATTTGCTTCTCTACTAATATACTAGTACTATGTCCAATTTCACAACCAAAACTGACGAAAAAGGATGCCCTTAAAACTCTCTTTTAGACTCTGTTCCATGTTCAACTCTCAACAAGTAGAAAGATATACATATATAATGGTATGGACATTCTAGTAGTTCCCTAATGACCTAAAACAAATGGATATCTGCTACAATTCTTGTGGTTTCCATTTTCTAAGTTCAGCATTGACAATGGAGTGTGCTTCCTCTGCAATCTCTGCATTTCTTAAAGCAGCATCAATCGCTGTCTTGACCTCTTCCATCTCTTTCATTTTTTCCTCCAACATTCTCTCCCCTTCTATTCTGCTCTCTTTGATCTCTTCTAGTTGAGCAGCTACCGTTTTCGCTTTAAACTGAACCATTCTCTCTGACTCTTCGTGCTTCCCTCTCAAATCCTCGTACTCTCTCAATGATATTCTAATCTTTTTATCAGGCTCCTCATCCGTCAAACTTTCCTTCTTATCAGTCAGGACTTTCATGTCTTCCACAGCTCTTTTCTCTGCGGTTTTCGCTTTCTCCACCGCTCTTCCAACTATCTCCAGCTGTTTCACTGCTTCACCCATTACCGTATGAGTGGCTGCTGCTTCCCGCCTGAGCTCATCCACGTGCTTCCTCATCTCTTCTGCTTCTTTTCTTGTTTTCTCTGCTTCGCGCATGATTTCATCAACCTTACGACTCGCTTCTACCCATTCTCCTTCTTCGGCTTCTTGTCTCTCCTTTTCTTTTCCCTTCAAATCTCTGTTCTCCCTCTGCACTCCATCCAATTCCACCGTCAGTGACCCCACCAAGCTTTTGTATGACCTTTCTTCATCACAAACCTCTTGCATCGCATTCTTAGCCTCTTTGAGTTCACGAGCAAGTTTAATCTCCTCCTGTAGACTCTCGTTTTCCGCACATATCTCCGCCAGCTCCTCGATATCGTTCCTCAGTTCAGGGTCACAATCTCGCTTCAGATCCTCAAGCCTCTGCTCAGCCTCTCGTTTCATTGCCCCATAAGAGTCTCTCGCGGCAATGCTCTCCTCGTGTATCTTTTCCTCTACATTTTTTTTTCTAGCAGCCTCGGAGTTGAATCGCTCAGCAGTGTCACGCATCTCCATTATCTCCTGTGACATGTCTTTGATCTTGTGCGAGTTAACCATGGATGCGCACTCTGCTTCCTCTGCCCTTTGGAGCTCAGCTAGCCTTTCTTCCACAGAGATGTTGAATTGTTGTTTTAACTCTGCGAGCTCCTGCTTCGCCATGAATAGCTCTGCAGTGACTAAAATGTAATTCTCTCTTGCGCTCTCTGTTTCTTGGTTATCAGATTGAAGTTTCTCTAACCGTTGAGTCAAGGTGTGTTTGGTCAGAATGGCACATTTCCTGGATTGTTTGGTGGCTTGTAGTTTAGCCCTCAAATCAGCGGCCTTTCGCTGAGCAGAGTCGAGATCAGAGAGAGCTCGTGCTTTAGCTTTGACAGAGCCATCAAGACAGAGCTGGACTCTTTCCATTTCTTGTTCCGCTAATAGAAGCTGTGTATCCTTATCCAATATATCCGTTACGTCCTTCAAGAAGAAAGAAAGCTTATTACAAAAATGCAATGAGAAAGAGCGAGCGAGAGGAATGAATATACCTGAGAGGAGGAGGAGGAGAGACGCGGTGGTGCTTGCTTTGAAAAGGAAACTTGTCGGAATAATCTAACAGCGGCTCTAACAGATTCGAAGGGAGGTCGGGTGTCAATCTCTCCCACCTCACTGCACCGAGGAGTCTCCGGACGCATCACCGGAGCATCCGTTCTGATCTTCGCCATCATTCCTCTCAACACAAAAATTTGTTTTGCTTTACGTAATGAAGCAGAGAAAGAGAGAGTTTGATGTTGAACCTTTGGATCTTTGTCTTCCAAATAATGAACAAGAGGGTCGCCATGTTTTGCGCATGTTTTGCGTCACTCTAAGGCCTTCATTGTCCTTTCGTTTATCCATTCTTCTATTTTTTGACATTACTAAAATAAGAACATCCTCTATATACATAATATCACATTCAAGTAAATAAGAGCATTTTCTCAAGATGGATATAACAAAAATTATTAATAGATGACATAAACTATTTCAAATAAGGTATAATAATCATCTGATGCTTCATAAAAAACTTGGATCGTATTTGTAAACCAGAAAACATACGAAGTAGACAGCAACAAATCTAAACAATGGGAAATAAGGTTAAGAAAGTCATGTGTGCCTGCGCCTTTTGACGTTATCTTCAGTGAATGTCTCCCATCTGCTATGATCCAAAGAGCTCAAATCATCAAGCTCTGCTATTGTCAGAAGGTACTGAGTCAGCATTACAAGCTCTTCATCCTTGTCTCGGTTTACATGAGCTTTCCTGAACGGCCTTATTTTTAGGCCGTTTTGAGGGTTCATCACGAAATTCCTTCGTAGATCATCAAACATTATAGTGTTTTGGGCATTGTAAAACTGCATATAGCAATCCATGAGAATATAATAGAGAAAAATACCAGAATTAATGGTGGTAGCCATACAATAGGATAATACCTCAGGCAATAGTGCCCAAATTAAGCCTAGTGGCTTGCAATCAAAGATCCCACGGGTGTCTGACTGAACTGTGATCATCGCTAGATGGTCGAGAAGGGCTGTGATCTTGTAGTTGGGATTGTTCAGCACACCAAGCTCTCCCATCTTCAACTCAACCCATTTCATGCTACAGTTTCCGAAACAGATAGTCAATATTGAAGGAAGATGCAAAGATAAAGTGATAGAAGAAGATTATCCAAAAGGAGCATCAAATCACCTAGTAGCAGACCATATTATGATATCATACTCTGCATAGGCAGCAGTAAGAAACTCATGAAGATCTGCATTTAGAACATTTGTCAGGAGATAATGCTATATGTCAGTGAAATAGATGAATGATGTAATGCTTACAAGGACGCATAAGCTGTAGCGGGTTCTCGGCTGTGGAACGATGATCAAACAATGTGTAGTCAATATCTAGAACAAGAAGTTTTTTGCCTTGGCGACACGGCGTAATAAGTTTAATCTGCAGATCATACAAAGAAGCTTCTGAGGAAAATTGGCATACAGAAAGAGAGCACATAACTAAGGGATTTGAACCTATTTGCCCAAATCCAAAACAAAACACATAGATGTCAATCATCTTATAAGGATCACATAGAGCACTAAACGAGAAAGCGATGATACAGAATATGTACCAAGTTCCCAAACAAATTCACACACCTTGTACTGATCAATTCGTCTTCTCAACTTCTGCTTATTGACTTCTTTGTGTTCAATGTCAACAACTTCGTCTTTACCAAGTTCAAAGTCATCAATGATGTCTTGAGAGGTTGCTTGATCTACTATTATATCATCTTCGGTAGTACTGAAAACACCATGAATTGAAAGAAAGAAAGAATGATTCTATTTGAAAGCAAAAAGAAAGAATTAGGGTTGAGAAAGGGACCCACCCGATCATGGTCATCTTGAGAGAGGGCTTGAGAGGGATCTGAGAGAGCAAAAGAGAGTCATCGGAGAGCTTGTTGCCGACTTTGGGATAGAGAAGCTTCTGGCGTTTGGGCAGGACGTTGGTGAGAAAGCAGATGCGACGCTTCAGCTCTGCAACGGAGTCATCGCCGCAGATTCGGAGAGTATACTCTTTGCCACTCCACTTCACTATCAGAGTTAGCTCCTCCTCCATCATCACTGCTGCTGAAGAAGACGGCGCCGGAGATGAAGAAGACGACGCCATCGACAACTCAATTCCTTCGGATCCAACACCAAGTATGGCGATTTTGCTAAATATCTACAAGTTGGAACTTTTTCCTTTCGGTCCAATAATTTGTAATAATTTGCAAAATAACCGAAAAAAACTTCTCTTTTATCAACCGCAACCGCCTCCGCCTTCCAAAGAATTCCAACTCCATTTACTTGACAATCTTTTTTTTTTTTTTTTTTTCAACAATCACCATCTATTAAATCAAGTGTTAGCGTTTAGACAGTTTTCCTCTCTTTCTCTATGTTCACTAAACATCATATTTTGCTTTCATATCATCTTTTTTACCATATATGCATATAACTAGCTATTCTCGTTCTCCTTCCGTTTTCTCATGTTTACTTAATTAGAAAATGATATATTCCAATCAGAATCCGAATAAATTATCCATTCTTAAACACCAAAAGAATCGACTCATATTTTTCTCTAGCGTTTGAACATCAAGAATCGAGCTCCAACGACACTCCTTTAGCCAACAATTCCAATAGTTCGGTGGATCCAAAAAAATCTAGGAAATGGAATGGTTGAGGGAACAAAAAAAAGAGGAGAACGTATTTGTATGCATGTTTAGGATGCATGTTGGTTATTTCCACGTGGTAAAACTTATTTTTGTGTCCCCACTTTTGAACTCTATTTTTCTCTTTTTTTTGGTCGAAACACTTTGAAAACTATATAAGATATCAACAAACTTATGATCAACAATGTTAAAAATGGTTGTGCAGCTGATATATTAAAGGGTGAATTAGTAGAATAACACTTTTGAGAGATGAAATTAAATAAGTAACATGTCAAAAATATAATTAAGTAAGTAGCAAAGAGAATAAAATTTAGATAAAATTACCGCTACATGAATTCATAAAAAAAATAGTTGACTATTTTTGAAATTACATAGTTAATTAACATCTCACAAAATAGTTAACAATCTCACACTATTTCATAACTATCTATAATATAGTTAACTTTTTTTTTTTCAAAAAATAGTTATCAATTTAAAAACATAGTTGTTTACTCTATCAATTTCATAACATAAATAGCTACATGAAAATGTTGTTGTATTAGTTACCTATTGAAACAAAAATAGTTAACTATATGGAAAACGTAATAACATACATAGTTAACTATTATAAGAAACATAGTTAACTATTATAGTGGTTTATAGTTAGGTATAGGAACATAGTTAACTACAATATAACAAATTTACATATATTTAACTATATCAAACATACATATAAAAAATAGTTCACTACAACTATACTATATGAAATTTAACTATATCCAATAATAATCTACTAAATGTACATGTTAATTTACTATAATAGTTCACTATACTTATACAAACAATAATTCCTTGGCCACAAAAGAGACAAATACACAATAAATACTTATAATCAACTATGCAAAATTATATAGTTCACTATATTAAACATATTTGTAAATAATAGTTCACTATAATATATAAATAGACATACTCAATAATAGTCAACTATATAAATATACATGTTAATTTATGGGTATAATAGAAATTTTATGTAGGCAATTTGTTAGATACTAAATTATGATTTAGGTCATGTTAGATATTTAATTAAATATTAAAAGACTAATATTGATGCCAATTACCCTATATTAAAAATAGGTAAATACATATTTGATTGAAAACTATTAAATGTATTTTGTATATATAGATATGAAATGTTGTTTTTCCTTTTTTGTTATTTATAGTTGTTGATTAATATCTCTTGTAATAAATTAGTTGTAGATAAAGTGGTGGAATTAAAGGAAACTTAAAATATTACATTGACACATCAACTAGAAAACTCATATTTCAATAAAACTCATATTTCAATATCACAACTGGATAATTTAAAGATCAATTTAGCTAATTATATATTGACAATAAATACTACATTTCTAAATTTAAAGATATGCTTTAGAAAAATATCAAAAAGAAACTAAATTTAATCATAAATTGATATGCATGTCATCATTCAAACAAACATTTTTGTATTTTTCATTAGGAGATAACTGATAACCAACCCACACAAAAGAAAGAAGATATTAATGTCTTTGTTCAGAAAGATACAATTGTGTAGAAGAAAAGAAAAACAGTTGGGGCAGGCTTGATTATTTATGAATTTAGGATAGACTTTGAGACATTTGTAATAAACAAAAAGTAAAGACAATTCAGATTCAGAAGGAGGAACGTCGCATAACTAGATTGATATTTGACCAAACATAGAGCAAACATATATTATTACAAAAAGAAAAGATTAGGCAACCAAGTAAATATTGCTTTGAATTGCCGTCGATTAGTAATTAAGGAGTCATGCAATTTGACAAGAGAAGATAAAAGTCAAATTATAAGGAAGAAGGTTATGAATGCCCTTAATCTTATAATAATATACAACCAATCCATCATCTATTTCCTTTATTAGCTGTATATCTTATATATATATACAGGGGAGAGGGGATGCTTGCTTGTTCCATTTATTAAGCAACTGGTAAATACAATATATATACATTTGAAGAACGGAGATGAAGTTTTTGTTCCGCAGCTTGACATTGGTACTCATGGTGGCGTTGGGGGAAGCAGTTGAGGAGAGAATGAAATGGAACAGAAAGGAGATGGTGGAGATGGCTGGCTACGGCGAGCTCAAACTCTCCTCTGTCCTTTTCACCGCCTCTATTCTCTCTTCCTCATCCTCCCCTATTTCTGGTACGTATGGTGAATTTTAAAAAAAAACAATTGGTAATGAGTGGATTAGTCCTTTGTATACTAGGTCTCCTGATGCTGAATATCTAACACATGATCAATCATCATGCAGGTGCTACCGTTGGCATCAAGTGCCACACCGGATTCAGGAGGAGATCTAAATGGATCAAAGCGGTCACTAATGAGTTGGGGCAATTCGTCATTGATCTTCCTTCTCACCTTCATGCAATTCCTGATTTGGAAAAGGCTTGCTTCATCAAACCACTCTCTATTCCTGAACCATATCAATGCTCCCACAACATTCACAGTGGTATTCAACTGCTTTCTTCTTCCAACGGTGCCCGAGTCTACACAGCCGGCAACATCACCTTACACAAAGCACCTTGTAAAAAAGACAATTCTAAATTAACCTTACTTCCTAGGAACATCAATCATTCCTTCTTTAATTCTCTATGGTTCCTTCTCACTTCTCGAGAGAAAGAGAGACCGTCTTTGTACATCTTGTTTTTCATTTTGCTGTAAAAAGATAGATACAATACATATTTGCTTCATGCTCACATCTTTTTTCTACTACAGAGGACATACCATCCATTTACAACTGATTGATTAAACAATTCTTAGGTTCTCAAAATTATTTATTGCTAATCATTCAACTCAGTGATAGGAGAAGAGTTTTGTTTCATCATCTGAAAACATGGTTTGCAATCCAAAAGACATAACACACATACACACATTTCTTCTCTTTAAATCCCCTTTCTTATAATCCATCCAACACTCCATATGTACACTACAACCTTTATTAGACCATATTCTTTTATATCTTCACTCCCATAATATAATTAAGCTTCTTCTTCCTCTACTAGACAGATCTTCAACGCGAATGGAGTACGCGGCTGCACAACATAGCATGGACATATAAATATCAACTAGTGTATTGATGTTTGACTTTGTATATTTCTCCCAAAAACAAAAAACAAAAAAACAAAGAGAGACAAACAATGAAGGGAATGATGAGCAAACCTTCTCGGTAAGTTTGTCTTTCTACATTGTTTGGACTGTTGATTCAACATTGCCAATGCGTTTTCCTTCTCTCTCGCTGCAGCTTCCCTCTTTGCCTTCTTTGTCTCCACTTCAATGGCTTTGGTGAGAGCATCCACCTTCTTTAAATGCATCTGTGGACCGAGCTACCTTTAAGTAAGGAAGGTTTCTTATAGTTGAAATGCTGAAACAAGAAGAAGAAGAAGCATTTACCTTGATTTCTTCATTTTTGGCATTTATAGTAGCGTCTTTACTATCACAAATCTTCCTTAGAGCAATTACTTCCTTCTGAAGCCTGTCATATAAAAAACCTGAAACCATATCTTCAGAATCTACATTTCCATCTTCCTCAGCTTTCCTTTTGCCATCTTCTTCATGCTCATCAACTAATCCGTTTGCTGTAATCTTTGAGTTCTCTTTTCCATCACTTTCTTCAACTCTGTTGATCGGCTGATTCAGAGCATAGATTCTGCCTCGTGGCTGAGAAGCAGACCTTTTCTTGGATCCACCACCACCACTGGTCAAGAATCCTAAAATCTTGCCAGATTTTTCACTCTTTGTAGTGTTTTGGCTCTTCAAGCCATCTTCTATGGTTTTCAGCCTCAGCTTCAACCTCTCCTTTAGCTGGGATTCTGCCTTAGCTGTTCTCTCGGAAACCGCAAGTTTATCTCTCAATTTCTGCATTTCTCCCTGAATATATACATACACATGTTTCAACAAAACAACACTCATGTTTCCCATATAAACAACATATTCAGCATACTATAAGCAGAAGATTAGTACATGGAGAAGCCTTCTCTCTTCAAGCCATTGCTTTACAGGCATTACTCTATCGTTCTCATCTTTCCATTCATTAGCTACTGCGAGAGCCACTCTACTTGCTGACACTTTGACTCGTGCCAGCTCCCTCTCCAAGGTTCTCTTCTCTTCCTGTTCATTTCAACGAAATCATGTGAGTTTCTTGAAAAACAAAATGTAGTACAAGAAATTAACATGAACACTTGCATTGAGCTGAGAGATTTGACGGCGGTAGTCACGAACTGCATTGGCAGCTGTTCCTCCTGCCAAGATTGCTTCCTCAAGTTCTCCAATGGTTTGAGAGAGCTTCTCGATCTCCAACACTTTGTGGCGGTTGATTTTCTCAAGATACTTGTACTCGTCCTGCCATTTTAATTGATTGCCTTTAGCAACAACTTAATTTCTTTGAATGCTCAAGGTGTGTTGTCACTTATCAGGAGGGTACCTGGCAGATCTCAATCTGTCTTCGAAGTTCAAAGTTGTGGTTCTGGACCTCCTCAACGATCAAAGCACGTTCAAGGGCACTTCTCAAGATTCCCTCTGCTTCAAGAAGCGCCGATTCTTTTGATTTTGTCAACCGTTCCAACGCTTTATTGTCCTCTTGCAGTGCAGAAATCTGTAAAAAAAAAACAAGAAATATAGATTCAAGACCACAAGAAGCTTGCAAACACACGAGAAGAAAGAAGTTTGAAATGAAGACCTGATGTTTTTGAAACTTGATCTGAGCTTCAAGAGGAGCTATGATGGATTCGAGGGGTAGCGAGTCATCATCTTGATTGTTAGTGTAAACCCTCCTCAGTGCTTCCTCTGCAGCATCCTGTGCGGCCAATGCATCTTCCTTCTCTTCTTCCAGTTTCTTCATCTCCACCTCCTGCTCTTCCACAATCATGTCACAATCTTAACTTAGTTCTAGTCATTTTGAATCCATATCTAATGTTTTTGACACAAAGATGACAAGTCTCAATATGAGGAAACAAAACACACCTTTTGTTCAACAAGATTGTTAGTGGTTCCAAGTCTCTCCTCCAACTTCCTCACGTTTTCTCTAAGCTGAAACACAACCAAGTAGCATCAGAAGAGCTCGAGGAATGGCGGTCCAAACGGATTTTGAATATAGAAAACATTGATCAAGAAAACTTGTTGGAGTATCATTAAGAACAGAGGAGTATGATCATGTTACCTCCCCAAAGGCTCTGTCTTTGAGCTCTTCATTTGTTCTCAAAGCCTCAATTTCAGCTTTAGCAGCCAAAAGCTCTTTCTCTTTTTCTGCAGAGAGTAATCAGAAAAGTTTAACAACACAGCCTAAACATTACGCAATTCCTCATAAGGGTTGATGAACAAAAACCAAAGAGGAAAAGAAGAACCTTTAAGCTGGTTTTGCAGAGAAGAGGTGTCAGAGACAAAAGGGTTTTCTCCTGAGGTCATTTTTACTTGTTTGTTGCAGAACAGAAATAGGTTTTGGTCGGAGCAGTTTAAGGAATGATGCAGAGGAGAAATGGAGGGTTTGATATATATACACACACACACACTTTAAGAGAGAGAGAGTTAAACTTTTAGTTTCCTCATTCTCAAGCAACCGTCCCCATTTGAAGCCCCTTGACAGTAACCAACCCATTCCCTCTTCTTCTTTCTCTTTCACTTCCCATTTTCAATTCAATAATTCTCCCCTTATCTTCCTCTTAATTTTCAATTCTAAAATGCTTTCAAGTTGTTGACTTTTTCTTTTTTCAAATTGAGTATATTTCTTTATTTGACTCTTAGTTATTCACTACGAACTTATTACATCCTCGAATATATGAAAGATTATCAAATTCATGTCATTGAGATTGGTTTATCATTACAATTACCGCGCATATTTGAAAATGAAGACTAGTGAATGGAAATTTATTATAGGGTGAAAATGGAAAGCAAAGAGGGGATATATGTACAATGTATGCTTATGCCTCAAATGGAAACTAAAAATAAAGAGAAAATGTGTAAGCAAGAGAATAATCCAAAAGGAGTTGGAAGGAGAAGCAGCATATGACAGATATAAAGACTAATCATAAGCAAAAAGATAAATTTAAATGATTGAAGTATTTCGTTTGGTGAAAATTCTTTTCTTTCTTTCTGTTTCTTTATATAAACTATATATATTCCCTTGTATCCTTTTGTCTTTATCAGTTTTGATTATGAATTGTAGGTAACAACAGATAACAATTATGAAAATTTTGAAGCTTAATTATTATTAGATAAAATATGTCAAGTTTTAGAATTTAGAGAGGATCATCCAAGTGAGGTCATTGTAGTTTTGATTGATAGAAGAAAGAAAGAGTAAGAAAGGTTGAACTTGGAAGGTTGAAAGCAAAAGGGATGAAAATGTGTTGCCTCAGCAATTAATAGCTTAACCGCAAAATATTGCACAAACCACTACTAAGCTTTCTTTCTTTCTTTCTTTCTTTCTTTGTAATTAGTGGAAGTTACTCAATATCTCTCTTTGAATTAAAATAGGATTTTCAAATTAATGGGATGGGACTCTTCCCTTCTTTGCTTCCAAGTCTTACGGTTTGGTTATTCCATGAAAACACCAATAATGGTAAGAATTACACAAAAAAAGCATACACTTGTGAAGAATTATACATGTTATATTATATAGAAATTAAAGGCAACAAATTAAAAAGGAAAGAATATAATGATCTGTACTCGTTCAATCTTGGTTTTGTGGGTTGGTGAACTCCTTTTAAGGCTTATCATAACCCAATCTGATTTTTTACCTCACAACCTTTTGGTCAGCCGACAGTTGACTCATACCAGAAGATTATAGAATAATGACCTGATTAATGTTTTGGTTATATATCATTAGTAGCATCCCCACCCACAACAACAGCAACAAATTTACAGAACAATGACCACCAGGTTTGGTTTGTATACAAATATAACTAGTTTACTAATAAGGTTGTGTTATAACTTAAACAGCATTGCACACCCTCAAAAATTTACAGAGACAGGTCTCTTCTTCATCCACTCACTCACCAGTCACCACACCATGTCCTACCCTACCTGGTTTGGGTTTGGCTTCCAGGTGGAACATGTAGCCATGGGTCTCCTCTTCCAGAATAGATATAGCGCTCCTTCGCCCCCTCCCAGTTTGTAGTTTTTGTCGTAACCTTTCAGCATCTCACTCGCTGCAAACGCTGCGGATGTGCTGACCGGCCAGCCCATGAACCCAGCCATCATCATTCTCACCCTCCACTTCCCAAGCACCTCGTGTCTCTCCACTCTCTCTGACTCTTCGCATGCTATCATGTTCACTATGTCTCTCGCCACACAGTGTTGCTCCGCGCTGATCCTCTGCTTATCATCCCGTGGTCTCGCTGCATCTATCGACTCAAACATTGCTGTGTAGTAATCCAGTGTCTCCACAAACCGTGACAGGAAAGGCGATGTGTTTGTGTTGGATTCTTGCTCCACTAGCGTCACTAGTTTCGGGGAGAGGCTCTTTATCAGATGCAGCAGCCTATCCCTGTGATTCTCAACACTTACGCTCTCGTCAGGCATGTGGTGCAACACGTACGGGAAGTTCACAACGACAGCAAAGCCAGGTTCCACCCCGAGGTGTTCCCGCTGCACCTTGCACCCGGACATGACTGCATCATGAAACTCAAAGGGGACACCACATGACTGAGCAAACTTTGAGAGCTTATCACCTACCAAGCTAAGCCCTCCTCCACGTGCAAAAGTGGACTGTGAATCATCCACACCCGTCACACGCAGCAAAGGTGGCCCACCAGAGCGTTTTGCAAGCTCCTGGATAAGAAATATGTATTGTGATCCCTGTGCAATCTGAAAGTCGATAATGTGGATTCTGCTTTCACCAGCCGTTGCTTCCAAGATTGAAGCATTTGCAGCTGTGTACGCGAATTTCCAGTAGGGGCAGATTTCATAAAGAACTCCCATGTAAGACATGAGTTCCCTTCCCGTTGGTTCATTGCATTTCAAGGCTCTGTATATATTGCTCCCAGACCCCTCAAGCCTCGCTCTAAGCCCTTCTGCCATGTAAGTACCTAGCCGTTGGATTGGACTGCCTGAGACCGACACCATCTGTTCCAAGACGTCAATGAATCCATATGCTGTAGCGAAATCTCCATCAGCGACCGCCCGAGCCCCCTCCACCAGCACTTCTTTCAAGTCGAGCTGTGGAGTCAATGCCAAGAGTTCATCCCAGTTCCACGACTTCCCAGCAGCGGGGCTGAAACCTGAGTTAGAATCACCACTAAGCAACGAGACCTCAAGTTCCCGAATCTTACTCTTGACCCCGGCTTCGTCATAGACATAAGAAGACGCCCCGCTCAAGGGAGATCCATAGACGTTGTCAGGGGAAGGATGGAGATCAGAGATGCATGACTGAGAGCCCTGAGGAGAAAAGGGGCTCCGGCCAGAAGTGATGCTCACAGAAGGAGAGTCATAGGAAGGAAGACTAGCAGAGGCAGTGGAGGATTCGAGAGTGAAGAAATGTTCTTTGGATGGAACATCAGAGGCAGAGAAGCCAGTGTTGTCTATCACCTGAAACTGAGGTGAAGAGTAGACTTGAGGATACAGCATGTGCAGTCCAGCTGCACTGTGATGTTTCTGAGACGTCTGCATTGGGAAAAACTCAGCAATACGCACCCACTGATCGATCTTCTTTATCTAAATTCAGTGTCTCCTTTGTTTGAACCAACCTGTATCCATGGAAAAGAAGAGAAGGACAAGAGTATTACAGCAGAGTAAAGCAACTAAATACACAAACAAGGTTCTCATTTTCATTTTCCGAATACACTGATGATTTGTGATAGAGAAGAAAATAACGTCTAGTTACAAAATGGCCTTTGTTGTGAACTTTTCTCCAAATAAACTCAAACATATGCAACAAAAATCTCTTTAAATCCCCTTTGCATCAATCATAGGGTAATCAGAAAACAGATCTACTCTAACATATTTAAGAAATAAAAAATACTGCCTAAAGATTCCTATTACCAGAAACAGAGATAATCGATACAGAGCTTCCACCCCCAATAAACAGTCTAAACAGAAGCTTTCTACTCTCTCTCTACAGAAACCAACCAAATCTGTTCCAAGGTTGGACTCAAACCCTAAAGCAGGGGATTCGTAAATCAGGCTAAACTATTTGATTGAAAAGATTCAAAATTGAGGCTTTGCGTCATGATTTTTACATTCATAAGCAAAAAGTTTGGTAATTTGGAATCAACACAAGGCAAGGCATAGACAAAAACCAAATCAATTTAGGTTAATCGCTTGCGCCAAACCAAATCAAACGAGTCATTTCCTTCAAACCCAACCAATCAAAAGCCACATAAAAATCCCCTATGATCAAAAGCTTAAACCTTGATGAATTTAGATAAGAAAAAAGTTTCATTTATGGAAGAGAAAGAAGAAAAAAAGCAATTTTCAAATCCAGAAATAAATGAAACTGAATCATTGGCAAAAAAACATAAAAGAGAAAGTCATCAAGAAACCTAACCTTACCAAGAGAAACTGAAATGATTTTGCGGATTTGGAGATTGTAGAAAGGGCACAAAAGAGAAGAAGGTTTCCCTGAATACTCAAAGAATCAAAGCTTGATGAGGAAGAAGAGATATAAAAGTGCTAATTGTCATGACTCTCTTGGACCCTATTGAATGCCCCTCTTATGCCACAAATTTACTTAAATGCCACTCTGACTTTTGGACGGCAGTAGTTAGTAGCACTAATACCAGTATTGTTTCTGCATTAATTACTTGTGTCGTGTATTTACCACTCTTATCACTTTTGCCATGTAAATCTTGTTTTTCCTCCTATATTTTTTCATGGTTATTCAAGCAAATAGCCAAAATGTAATACTAGTAATATCTTTTGAGATCATAAATACAGCATAGATCTTTGAACAACCACGCACGCTGAAAACGAAAATATACCAAACCTATGGACATTCACATGGACAAATGTGACATTTGGGAAAATAAATGGATTCGTATAAGCCATGAGCGTGTAATAATATAATATAAGGTACAGAAGTCATAGTTTGAATTTATTCTGTATGCTAATTTTTCGTGTATATTATGAGTAAACCTATATTTCCAAAATCTTTGTTTGTAAATCGACCCGTTGAAATCTGTGTTAAAAGACTAAGTGGGTCATTTCTTTTAAAGTAAACTATCAAGTTGTGCTTATTAATGTAGTCAACAACAAAAGAATTATAGTATGCTCTCAAGTTGTGCATGTTGTCAAAATGTGTGGAATTCTAATTACAAAATGGTTGACTATGGATACAACGAAAGATTTTTTTCATTTTCTTTTGTATTATCAAGAATTTTTGGACCATATAGGAGGACATGTTTAGTGGTTATACTTATCCATTCTTGGTGGGTGTTGGTAGTGAGTCATTTTGATCCACGTTTGTTGTAAAACTTGAATGCATACTTGTTGATGGATCGAGGAGACTTATTTTAGATGTCATGTTTTGAAAATTGAGATACTAGGTATGTACTAGTAGTTTATAACGATGGTGGGGGATGGCAAAAGAGTAAATAGAAGAGGAAGCGAGGGGCAAAAGAGGGAAGAAGACAAGAGAGAACGCGTTTGCGTCATCACAAGACAAAAGGTACGTAGGAAAAATCCAGGAATTTTAAGGCTGTTCGTGGAACCTACAATCTCCTCTCATTCTCTGACACCTCTCCTTTTCCCCCACAAAAGAGATGTTTCTTCTAGGTTGTGTGACTTGCATGGAAATTATGGCCCGGACCCAGACTCATGAGATGAGGAAACAAGCTATATACAGCCAAACAAATCTTTTAAAAACCTTCTCTTTTCCCTTTTTCTTGTTTTCATTAGAGGCAAGAAAGAAGTAATCAAGAAGGAGATGAAGATGAGATTTAAAAGCATGAATTTATGTTCCCTTTTTAGCTAGAGATGCCATCTCCTATATCACTAGAGTAGGCATTCTTTTCATTAGGAACAAAACAATTCTGACAAACTTGAACACCTTTCAGATACATATGTTTTGTAAAATACCTATCATGTTTCCATTTTAGACTAATTTTCTTTTCTTTTCTCTACTTGGAACTTTCAAAGACTCATATTGCAAATTCCTTGTTTAATTATTTCATACTATTTCATACTATTTCTGGGTGGACGGGACACTACTGTATTCATTCACTTTCCCGGTCCCTTTTTCTTTTTGTCCAAAAAGAAAAGTAAATTAATGTGGGACAATAAGCAATTTCGGTGAAACTGACCGATATGATCTTTTTATCTAGAGATAAAAGAAAGGCTTACGTAGTAACACACGCTTACTCACTTTATTTGCTTTCTTCTTTATTTACAAGAGTACACCATTACCCACTTCTTTTTAAAATTTTAATTATACAGTACTCAATGATGGTTCTAGCATGATTAAAAAAAAATGGTTAATGATTCTATCATGAGGTCATCGAGTGAGAAGAGAGAAGGGCCTCGACTTGTCGTCGGGATGCAAAACAAACAGTCTCTTCACCTACTACTATACCACCTTAATTTACTTTATTTTAGATGACTTGTGTTCAACACTGCAAAACACTCTTCTTTCTTTAATTTATTATATTCAACCCAATCTTGGAGCATGATTTTTAGAAAATAATCATACAACTACTCTCTGAGTACACATAACATATCAAGTGGAAAATATGAAGCAAAATTCAGCACTTGTTCTTTTAACCTTAAAACGTTCTCCCACCCCTATACCATCCATCTATTGTTGTTGTTACAGTGTTTCTCCCTGATAAGCTCTCTTAAGCTGAATCCACCCTCTCAAACTACTGCACCAGAGATATCATAGGTTTAAGTCAAGTCTATTTAGTGAGCCAAGTGACCACCAATAACACGAGCATCGCTTCTGATCAAGGTTAAGAAGCAATTACCTTGGGCTTTGTCTTGGTATATGGTGTTAGGCATGGATTCAGATCTTCTAAAGGAGCTGAAATCCAATCTATCAGGGCTGCCTGAGCTGAAATCCTGTTATGCATTCCATTCAATTGGTTTTAATATGACATCTTTTCTTACCAATACAAAGGTGTTAGTTTCAAATTCAGTTTTTTCCAATGTTTTAATCCTATTTGCTTATTATACCTGTTATGGGTTTTTTTTTGTGCGTCGTAGATAAAAGTAAATGGAAGAGTTATTAGCAAAGAGTTGTAGTGTGAGCAGAACAAGTTTGTATGAATGTTATACACATTTTATAACCAGAAAATCATATCTTAATTTGATTCACAATATATGCAAAGACAAGCTTTAGAACAAGATAAACACTAAATGAGCATTTAAGATTAAGAGAAAAATGCACTGTAGAGTTGCCTTGTTGGGATGTTGCTGTTAACTCAAGTGGTCCCTTTCTCTCGACCCATCCACATCTCCCGTAGAGTTATCCAAATAAGACGAAAGCCGCAATCTAGTCTGGTCTAGTCCTCTTCTCTTTAATGCTCTCTTTTGTTCTTTCTCTATAAACACAACAAGACATGATGGTTTTGGTAACTTATCTGATTAGTTCCATTCTCCTACAATCCAATGCGGCTGCTATCATCTAATCCTCAACCCCAACTTCCCTCTACATGTAAATCTCAAAGTTGCAGCTGGAAGCCTTACTCTCATTCCAATGACTTTGCCTCCAACGCCTCTCTCATTCTCATTATCCTCTTCTCTTCTCTCATCTGCGTTCTATCTCTACACGCTGCCCTCCGTTGTTGCCTCCGCCCAGCCCTTCAGCGTGACCCTAAACCCGATCCTGACCCTGAGGCCTCCCATTCGGAAGCTTTGCCGACACTTTTATACTCCCGTGGGCTGAACCTGGCAGGCGCTGAAGCAGAGTGTATCATTTGTTTGTCTGAATTCCAGGACGGTGACGCCCTCCGCGTGTTGGATAGATGTAACCATGGATTCCATGTTCACTGCATCCAGCAATGGTTCTCCTCCAACCCTTCCTGTCCCACTTGCCGTACAAACATCTTCTCCTCACCAACAGGAACTCCTTAGTCAGAACATGCACTTTCTTTGCCACCTTACACCTCTATCATGTTTTCCAAGCTATTTTATCTGTTACCTTTTGTTGTTTTGTATATTCCATGAAATCATAAACAGACATACACAGAAAAATGTGATATAAAGTCACTTCCGTGAACCAAAATGTACTGTCTAACAAACAAAGACCAGTTGTAACGAAGCAAAATGGCAAACATTACCTCAATACATAGCATAGAGGGGTCAAAGGCTTTATTCAATGTTAGAGTTGAAGAAATATGAGGTCTCGAATGGTTTTAAAATTCCCACCTGTTGGATAAGAAAGAATGAGGTGTTACTGGATAAGATTATGAATACTGAGTGGGAGACAAAAACAAAAAAAGTGGAATGAGTCACATTAACTCCATTGGCATTGGTATGATTCTGGATAATAGGAGAAAATTCCAAGTGCGTGCAAAGGTCTTCACTGAATATCTGGAACACGCTCACTAGGTATCAACACACTTTTCAGATACTGATATAACATCGAATCTTCCCTAAAGGAAATGAGAATCCCATGTGAACAACTAAACCGCAGATGCAGAACAAGTAAATAAACTCCCCTGTTGTGGACTTTTAACTAGAGAAGTGATGTTTAGGGAAAACTTGCTCTCTATAGTGGTAAAGAAACAAATATGGAGAAAGAGCAGTTTACAGAAGGAAAGCATTTCAGCTAATATAACATTGAATCTTCCCTAAACGAAAGCATTTATAGATGACAAACTAACTTGCAGAAACTGGCATTTACATAAAAAGCAAAAGCAGGAAGTAGAATGAATTACTGATTCAAGTTGACATAAGTTTCCAATTCAAATTCTGCATGTTTTGAGATTTAATTTGAATAATTGGAACTCAAATCACAAGGTTGGTACTTGATAAAGATGCAAGGATCCGGTAATGGTGAAACTATGTGCCTGGATGAACCAAGAAGTCATTATGGATACACTAAAACCTCAAAACTGGAACAGAGCTGCAGAAAATATAAGTTGTCTTCAATTAGCCTCCTTAAGTATAATATTACTGAGCCACACTATACAACTAATGGCCTAGCAAGCAAAGAGTTGAGGAGTACTTTAGCTTCCAGTGTATTAAGTAGAAGAAGACGAAGAAGCAGAGTTAGAAGAAGTCTGCTTCTGTTTCTCTGGCAGCAAACTCGATGATGCTCTGCTTCGTCTTCCAGTCTAAACCCTCGCGTTGGCCGATCAAGACTCTAGCAGCAAACTCCATGTACCGAATAAGCCAAACGCTTTGGAACAAGTAGGAATCAAAAGAGATAAGTGGAAGAGAGGAGGAAGAGGCTTTGTTGAAAGAGGTGGCAAGTGCCGAGTATGTCACACCAAAAAGTAGCAAAGATTGATGAGTGGAGAGAGTTTTATAGGAGAAACAAATGCATCCCTTCCTCTCAGTGTCAACCCATTGTCACCATAGAAGTAACACTTTTGTTGCTTTGTTTGTATGTGGATGAACAAGTCAACATAATCAATCCTGTGTACTAGATAGAAGAAAAGTAATAAGAAGAAGAAAAGTAATGATATTTAAATAGCAAAGAAGAAGAAGCAATGGATTCTTGTAAATGGCAAAACCAAAGACCCAAACAGTGGGCTGTTTCCTGTTTCCGACCAAAAGACTCGGTCATTTCTCCTATAAGTAGTAGACACTTGTCACTCTCACCAAAACCACACAAGAAAGACCAAGGAGAAGAAGAAGAAGAAGAAGAAAGGGAATCGAATCTGAAATGGAACATACCGCATCGAGTTCATCCTTGGGTCCGGATGGGTTGGATCTGACGAGCGCCTTTTTCAGACCGATCCACAACTCCCTTCCTTGTCTCCCTTCAACCCGATGCACCAAGATCTCCGTCGTTGGCGTCGGAAACGTCGGTATGGCCATCGCTCAAACCATCCTCACTCAAGATCTAGCCGACGAAATCGCCCTCGTCGACTCCAAACCCGATAAACTCCGAGGCGAGATGCTCGATCTCCAGCACGCCGCCGCTTTCCTCCCCCGCACCAAGATCTCCGCTTCCGTCGACTACAGCGTCACCGCCGGTTCCGATCTCTGCATCGTCACCGCCGGCGCTAGGCAGAACCCAGGCGAGTCGAGGCTCAATCTTCTCCAGAGGAACGTGTCTCTCTTCCGCCACATCATCCCTCCTCTCGCCAAGGCCTCTCCTGATGCCATCTTAATCATCGTCTCCAATCCCGTCGATATCTTGACCTACGTCGCCTGGAAACTCTCTGGCTTCCCCGTTAATCGAGTTCTTGGCTCTGGTACCAATCTCGACTCTTCCCGCTTCCGATTCCTGATCGCCGATCATCTCGACGTCAATGCTCAGGATGTGCAGGTCAGTTTTAGGGATTCTTTATCATTTCCACAAATCCACAATTTGACCAATTTTGGTTGATCGTTGCAGGCATTCATTGTTGGGGAGCACGGAGACAGCTCGGTGGCATTGTGGTCGAGCATAAGTGTGGGAGGCATCCCTGTGCTAAGCTTCTTGGAGAAGAATCAGATTGCTTACGAGAAACAAACACTTGAGGACATTCACCAAAGCGTCGTTGGGAGCGCATATGAAGTCATTGGACTAAAGGGTTACACTTCTTGGGCTATTGGGTATTCCGTGGCAAATCTGGCTCGATCCATTATCCGTGATCAGCGCAAGATCCATCCGGTGACGGTCCTTGCTCGTGGATTTTATGGTGTGGATGGAGGTGATGTGTTTCTAAGCCTCCCGGCTCTGCTTGGACGGAATGGAGTGGTTGCTGTGACCAACGTGCATATGACAGATGAAGAGGCAGAGAAGCTGCAGAAGTCGGCAAAGACGATATTGGAGATGCAGAGCCAATTGGGACTTTGATTGAGAGATATTTTGTTATAAAAATTGTTATCATAATCATTTCCTTTCCACGGATGTTGTGTTGTTGTTGATGAATGATGATCTCCTCTATATGTTTTATGATGTAAATGGAGAATGATTTTTTGGAGACAATGCTCTCAGTCTTTTAACAAAAAAGAAAAAGCTACTGAGGGTACAATAAGACCATAATCTGGTTGTAAGCAAATGGATGGACGTAAGAGCGGCGAAGGCCGAGCCGGACGGACTTGTTAGGCCAATGTCATTCATTGGCTCATTGAGGGGCCAACATCTCGTGTCCCTTTTGCTGAAGACAAAATCTCCTATATCCCTTTCTTTGTTTATGTAATGTGTTATTCCGAAAATACCCTCAAAGAAAAGAGATGGACGAACGCTCTGTTGGTGCGACGGACCAAAATCTCACCTACTAGTTACTTACTACAGGTGAGAGAGAGAGAGAGGGGTCTTTTAAAGTGTCTTGCTTGCATTCCATCGTCTCCGGTTCCGATGAAGGGTCTTTTCAAATCGAAGGCGCGTACTCCGGCTGAAATTGTTCGGAACACTCGGCTTCTTCTTCTCTACGCGGATCCATCCGCCTCCTTCCCTGACCTTCGAGAATCCAAACGCCTCGAAAAGGTTTTTTTTGGGGCTTTCTCCCTCCAATCTCACCGATGTGCCTTTTAGTTTGATTTCTCACAACAAACAATTGCAGGTGGCGGAACTAACCAAGAGCTTACGAGATTTGAAGTTAATTCTCTACGGAAACAGCGAGGCTGAGCCTGTACCCGAAGCCTGTGCCCAGTTGACTCAGGAGTTCTTCAAGGACGACACTCTTCGCCGCTTGATCACAACTCTTCCTAATTTGAACTTGGAGGTATCTCATCCTTACTCCTCTCATCATTTTGAGATTTCAATTACGGGATATGTGTGTTTTATCAATATTAGGCTAGGAAAGATGCTACACAAGTTGTTGCTAATCTCCAGAGGCAACAAGTCTCTTCTCGCCTTATTGCAGCTGATTATCTCCAATCCAACCTTGATCTTTTGGATCTTCTACTCGATGGGTCAGTTTATTCATATAGTTGACTTGCGGTTCCTTTTAAGATCTTGATCATGATATGATTTCCCTCAGCTTCGAAAACACAGATATGGCCTTACACTATGGTACTATGTTTAGAGAGTGCATTCGCCATCAGATTGTTGCAAAGTGAGCACATTACATCCTTCATTATTGCTTTTATCCACACCAATTTGTACATAGTAGAAAGAAACACTTAACTAGTGGTGTTTTTGTGGACCATATTATAATGGAAACCACTTCTCTTTCTGTGGCTCAGGTATGTTTTGGACAAGCAGCACGTAAACAAGTTCTTTTCTTTCATACAGCTTCCCAATTTCGACCTTGCCGCTGATGCTGCTGCAACTTTCAAGGTTCCCAAACACTGCACACATACTTTAGATTCTCCTAAGCTTTTCTCTCTAATCATAACTCCAATTCGTTCATTTCTTCTTCTTGCAGGAGCTTTTGACGAGGCACAAGTCTACTGTTGCTGACTTTCTCACTAAGAATGACGACTGGGTAACTTCTCTTACAATGTCCAAACCACAAACTCTTGCTTCAAGTATGATTCTCAGCTGTTTGCTTTACAGTTTTTTGCAGACTACAACTCAAAGCTTCTCGAATCAAGTAACTATATAACCAGACGGCAAGCTATTAAGGTAGAGAAACTTAGAAGAGTTGTGATATCGCAAATGGGTAATCACGAAAAAGATAGCAGTGGCAGAGCTTCTGATGAATTGTAATGTGTATATCCTACAGTTGTTGGGCGATATATTATTGGATCGGTCAAATTCAGGTGTGATGACGAAATATGTCAGCTCAATGGATAACTTGAGGATTCTCATGAATCTTCTGAGGGTATGATGCTTTACTCGATAGCCCGAATGATTTGTTCTTCATGTCTTGTTCTGCCAAACAGATAATAGTATTGGAAAAAACTCACTTGCAGGAATCAAGCAAGACCATTCAGATAGAAGCCTTCCATGTTTTCAAGGTAGTTTTACTAAGAAAATGTCTGTCTGAGTTTTTAAAATAAAGACACGGAGGGGTATCCAAGTTCACTGATATTGTTGTTTGTTGTACAGCTGTTTGTAGCAAACCAAAACAAGCCTTCAGACATCAACAACATTCTGGTGGCAAACAGAAACAAGCTTCTGAGATTGTTGGCTGATATCAAACCGGACAAAGGTATGAGAAATGAGGCTCTTGTATCACCAGAGAATGGACCTGATTCTCACTGTAAACAAACTTGATATGTTTATGATTTCATATCTGTTTGGTGACAGAGGACGAGAGTTTTGAAGCAGACAAAGCTCAGGTGGTGAGAGAGATTGCAAGCCTTCAGCAGCGAGATCGCGCTTGAGGACGTGTACACATAAGCTCATGCCTTCTATTTAATCTTTGAAAGACTTTTTTGGAGCATCAAAGATTGTTGTTACGTATTAGGTAATGTCTCTCTCTCTTTGTCTAAGCTATTGACTGGTCTGAGTCTTTTAGATTATATAAACCCACATGTACCCTCCTTTAGTGTTGATAATATAAAATGGCATTATTATCTCTGTTCAGAAGGAATATTAGAAGAAAAAGCCCCACATCCTGATTTAAAATATCTTAAATGCATATGGGAATCCGACATTAACCTATTGGAAATGGATAGATAAGCAGATAAACCATAAGAAAAATCACTCTCTCTATGCACAAAGAGTAAAAAGAACCAAGTCTAATGCTAATCTTAAGCATACTGAGACCGAGCGCCATTGGTTGCTCCATGCGGAGCCGGTTTAGCAGATTCCTCCAGTTTCCTTCTCTTAATGACCACATACCAAGTGAATGCTTCAAGCAGGGCGGCCACAATGGCGAGAGCAACGATGATACCAGTGTAAGCATTTCTCCACTGTTTCTTGGGACTCAATATTCCTAGCCCTTTGAACACGTTCACCACCCCCAGAATGATCACCGTGTAGCCTATCGTATGGTGGTAAATGTTCCAGTAGAGCCTGTGCTTGTGCTCAGGTTTCGGCCTCAGGAACATCGCAAACACCTGCCATGTAAATCCAGTTTAGAAAGCTATAAATTACTTGTTTTCTTGTTGATGTGAAGTGTGGTATTATACCTGGACAGTTGCTAGAGAGAAGAGAGCAATCCCGATAGAACGGTGGGTGCTATACTGAATCCCTGGTGAGTCGCCACCGAGTTTGAGACCAGTGGCCCATCCGGCCACACCGATGACATAAGCAGAAGCCTGGCAGGTAACGTGAATGTAGAACCAAGCAGGGTTTGCTGATTTGGCGACTCTCAAGTAGCGAGCAATGATTGCCCCTATTGGCATCATTATTCCCCAGCTCACTCCGTTCAATATCCCATGAATCTGCCAACCAAAAACAATCATCATTCTCTGTTTTCCAAAGAAGAAAAGGTAGAGGAAAGAAGAAGAATCAACTCACGTTGCGTTTGCGGAGCTTGGAACCTCCTCCAGCACCTCCGGCAGCTACAGAAACACCGGAGACCAGATTGAGAGTGGACAAGGAGCGAACATTGTTGCCAGCAGTTGGATGAGGCAGAGGAGTGTTCCCAGACATTGAACCATCTTGCCAGACAGTGTTAATGGTTCCACCATTCCCTATATCCTGTGAAAGACTCAGACTTGCCAACACAACCATCTCGTTGTTCTGGTAAGTTGCAGACAAGCCAGAGACGTTGAAACTAAGATCACCTTCTTGCAGACTTGTCTGGTAGCTTCTGATGGGTGAAGTGTAAACCCTGACAGTGCCGTCTGACTGTGGATAAGCCACGATGGCTTGAGCGCCCACCATTCCAGTAGATGTCGGGTTCAGTGCCCAAGCAACCCATTTGCCAGAGGTGAGCTTGGTGTGGCGGTAAGCGATGTGGAGAGTGGAGGTGGAAGAATCGAAAGTGTAGTGAAGGAAAGAGTCAAGAAAAGGGAGGTCGTTGCAGGAGTCAAAGACATTGTTGGTGGAGAACTTGTATTTGGAACAAGTCTGAGCAAAGGAGAGACTAGTCATGGAAATGGAGAGGAGAAGAGAGAGACAGAGGATTTGATTCATCATTGAGATATGTAATGGAAAGAAGAAGCAGATGGTTGAAGGAGAGAAGAAGGAGCGAATAAATATGAAGAGAAAGTGTAGTTAGCTTTATTGGTTAAGCTGTCTAATAGAGATGATGATGGAAATGCAACAATAATGTAAAGCACAGGTTAAAACTGAAGAATAAAACTAGTAGTTTTTAAGGCTAGAGAGGTTTAATAAATAATAACGAAGGTGAGTGAGGAGGGTAAACAACAACAACCGATTCACACCTGTCTCGCCTGCCTAATGTTTGCTACCAACTTCTTCCACATCACTTGTCTCTCACATTATGCATATTTCACAACTACTCTTGAGTATATATCAAATAATTAGACTTTGGAGCTTAATTTTGTCATGGAGCCAATATGGGATTATTCCAAGGACAAAAAAGAGGCAGGGAGAGAATGCAGGTGAGCAACCGCAACCGCATCAGTGGGCAAGTGACTCTCAACTGCCTCCATGTGGGTTGTGGGGCCTTTTGTTCCATCCTGGTTAAAAATTGAATAGTAAAAAAAAACAAAAATAAAGCAAAAGAGCCGGGATTTGAACCCACGCTCTTTCGGACCTCTAGTAGAATCGTTAAAGGGTCTCGTCGGGTTTACTTACCCAAAGAAATAAAACCAAATGGCCCAAATAGAAAAATTAAGTTTGGCCCATTTGAATACAGCGAAAAGTTATAGGGTTCCTGAGTCGCACAATTGTAAACATATCGTCTCTTAGCGGCAAGAACTTCCGGCAAAATCATCCCAGGTATGATCCCGGTAAAATCATCCCAAAATAGGGCTATTGATCGATTTTGATTATGCTTCTGCTTCATCGATATTAATTAGGGTTTCCTTTTCCTTTTGCTTCTGTTTATGCTTTGCTTGATCGACTTAGCCATCTCATGTTGTAGATAAGATATGGATTCTGGAAGAAACCAAGTGTTTGATTTCGTGAAGAAAGCGTATGCAATGGTTGATGATCCTTCAACGGATTCAATCGTATCTTGGGGCCCTGATGGAACGAGTTTCATCGTTTGGAAACAGCTAGAATGTGAGAGAGACCTTCTTACCAAACTCTTTCAAGTCTACAGCTTGGGAATATTCGAAGCATACGTGAGTTTCTTCTTCTTCTTCTTGGTGATGATGTTGCTAACTTGCTATATATGATTTGTTAGGGGTTTCGTAAAATTGAAAATGGAGAAGAACACTTGGAATTTGCATGCAATGATTTTGTGAGGGGCAAGCCTGAGCTTTTGGACAAGATTCCTGAAGCTTATGTTGCTCGCTTACAACCATACCATGATAGAAATGCTCGAATTGCTTCTCGACTGAGAAAATGCAAGAACAAGGAAGAGCGGGAATCAGTCATCAAGGAGTCTTCGGAGATGCGTAAAAAGGAGTTTAGAGAGAAGCAACTGGCAGCGGCAGTAGAACGGCTTAGGGCAAAAAGGCTTCAGGATGTCCAAATTTGATCAAACTCCTGATATGTATGATGTATCTCTATCTATCTGTCCATAATCTACTGTTTGCGTATGGATTTCTTTGCTATCTTTATGAATTTGCTCAAAGTAAAACATATTGGACTTTGGTATAATAATAACGATGGTTTGGTTTCTCTCTCGGTTTTACATTATGTGCTGCTACCTAGTGAAATCTGTGTTCATATTAGAACTTTGGGATATTACGGAAATTTTCCTCCATCAGTGTACTTGTGAAAACCGTTCTGGAAATTCTAACAATAAGTCACTGGACTAAAGGGTTAGGCCATTGGCTACTCTGTGGCTAGCTCCATCCTCCGTTACCAGTGCAAGATCCACCCGGTCACTGTCCTTGCTCGTGGCTTATATCCCTGGGTATACAATGTCCAAATCATAAGCAAGCACATGTATCTGTTTCATCGCATAATCAACCCAGTATGATTCTCAGCTTTTTGTAGCAGTGATCTGATGGATTGTAGCGTGTAATTGTTGTAGCAAAAAAAAAAATCCCCTCTTTCCTCCGATTATCGCTGTAAGGTTTCTGAATTGTTTCCCCAAATTCGGATATTATTATGATTCTGCTTACCCATCTCATCATCTTGTAGATAAGAAGACATGATTATGAATTTGGATTTGCCGAGAAGCAATTGCTTAGATTTTCTGACGAAGGCGTATGGATTGGTGGATGATCCTTCAACGGATTCAATAATATCTTGGAGTCCCAGCGGAAAGGCTATCGTAGTTTGGATTCCGGAAGAATGTAAGAGAGACCTTCTTCCCAAATACTTACAAATCAATTCCTTCGGAAGATTTTATCGTTATGTGAGTTAAATCCCTTCATCTTCTCTTGTTTCTTTCTTCGTTATGCTTATGTTGCTATGGTTTGTTATACTGAATTAGGGGTTTCGTAGACTTGTGAGTACAAAAGAACGATTGGTAGTTTCTTGCAATGGTTTTGTGAGGGGCAAGCCTGAGCTTTTGGACAAGATTTGTGAACGCTATGTGGCTCAGGTGCAAGGAGTGTATGATAAGTATTATAAAACAATGTTCGATCGACTCAAAACTTGCAAGACCAAAAAAGAGGAGAAGTTAATCCGCAGTGAGCAAAGGAAGATGTTTGAAAAGCATACACAAGACCAGCGGGATGCATTTATGAAGGCCATTGCAGCATCACGGGAAGCCGCAGCAGCACAAGAGGCAGAGGCCGCAGCACTCGAGGCAGAGGCCGCAGCAATACTAGATCTCCAGGAAAAGGCTGCAGCAGCTCTCAAGGCACGAATTTGACCCATCTATCTTTATCTGTTTTCTACTGTTGGTGAATGGATTTCTATCCATCTTTCTCCTTTGTTGTGTTTATGAATTAGTACTCTCTCTTGATACTCTTTCTATGTTGTTTGTGTGGATCCTGTTTCTGTCTCTTCTTTCTTTTTGGAACCTGGCCTCTCTTAGTAAAAATAGTGTTGGTTAACCAATCCTGGCTGATAAATCCTTGACAAAAACACCTGTTTCATGTACAGAAATCTCTCCTATCCTTTGTTCACGTCTGGATTTAGTGTAGTTGGAATTTGTGTTGTTCACGTCTGGATTTAGTGTTGTTCACGTCTGGATTTAGTGTAGTTGGAATTTGTGGCTGAAGATACTTGAGCCGCATATATATTTTTCTCCACACCGTCTGGGGTAAATTGTAAACGAAGCTGTTGAAATCATGAAACCCAAGTTTGCATTTGTTTGTATATTAATCAAAAATCAACTTTTTCCATCATACAGTATATTGTGCAAGACAAACCCGAACACATCCCCCTAACACTCCTCACAACTCTCTTTCTTTCTTTTTTTGTGTTTTTTTATGAAACAATGGGACAAAAATTGTATACAAGAATGAAGCCGACGCATGCGGACCTAAAAGAGACGCACATCACCAAAGATATATGTACAGAGTTCCCAAACCACTAAGGTCACAGAGGACACAATGCAACATGCCCGTCTACGTTACACCCATCCATTCTGTAACGGTAAAGGGAAAATAGCTCACTCACCTGAACAGATAAGAAGCGGCGAGTCAGATCAAATGATCGAGATACGTCACCATATACACATGCTACTTCACACTGAGAAGGAAGAATATCGAGGGACCAGAAACTCACTTTAATACTGCTGCTCTTTTATTGATCAGGAAACAGACAATGGAAGAGGCAAAAAAAAACAATTAATCACGGTAGCTTCAAGGTTTGCTTCACTTGTGCAAGCACCGATGGGTGCATCCTACTAATGGCAGAATTAAAGGCATCTCCATGAGATGTCAAACATGTCTGAAGGTTCTCAAGCATTGTGTTCGCCAGTGACATCTGGTAGATTGGGTTGGAAACTTTGATCTTAATAAGACCAGACCGACAACCAACAAAAAATTGTGTACATATATCAGTGGTTTTGTAAAGACATAAAGAAAAGAAAAAAGAACAAGGAATTATTGATTTGTACCCGTAACTCTTTGCTTGGTCGGGTTTCCTCTCCTTGATACCTGCTTGAACTATGTCACCGCTGGAATTATAAATTGTATGATTTTTAATACCTGGTGATTTGTGAACAGTTCAATGGCAAATAACAAAACAAGTAGATAAAGTCTTAGACTAAACTTCAATCCCTCTTCTGTTAAGTCTTTGTTTCCACCAAGGATCCCACTGGTGCATGTATCATATCCAGAAGCACGATCAATTATAGCACATAGAAACCATTAATCAAGTATTTGATCAAGTTTTTCAAGAACTTGAGTGAGTATTTTGAAAAGAGCCAAGCCCGACACATCATCCACCTGCACACGAGTAGATGCAATCATTTAGCAAAATAAGTCAGGATAATGAAACAAAAGATACTCATTTCTTCATGTAGAGCAGTTTTGAAAAGAGCTATTGCTTAGGATTAAAATAAGAGACATTTAACGACATGAAAGAGTCCTGCAATCCCATTGTATTCATATATTATAGTGCAGTATTATTTTTATATGGCACATTTGTATCAGCGCAAAAGAGAGTTGTACATCTTATGAAGTGGAAACTTACTGCCATGCTATCCTCCAGCAGGTTGAGTGCATCAGGGCTGTTTATGTCAATGCCCTTTTGGAGTATTGGGAGCAGTACGTTATAGAAAGTTGGAGAATGATAACCAAGCACAATCACAAAATTCCGCAGTGCAACAAGAAGCTGAATCTGTAGAAGGCTTTCACAAGAAGATTCCTCCCAAAGCTGTTCTTAGGGTCAAGCACTTAGAAAATAAGCTAACATTTGGGCACCAAGAGAAGAATAAAAAAATACAGAAAGCATGTCATTATACCTTCTGGAAGAATTGCACCAACTATTGTGCGTACGGAATGACAACGGTAAGAATGGAGTGCTACAATGAATTTGAGACAGCTACGGCATGTACCTTCGTATCAAACTCTTGAACCTCCTCAATCATCTTGAAGCATGATTCCCAACAGATTGGAAGAAGATCAAGCAAACTTTGCTCCGACAAATTTACATCCTCAACGTGTAAGCAAAAATGACCTACTAGCTGCCAGCTACATGATAAGCCTCTTAAGTGCTACAGATACAAGAAGAAGAGGATTTAAGAAGAAGACTGAGAGTGGTTATAACAGTTGGTGGAAGTCAAAGGAGAGGTCAACAGAATTGGTAGTTAGCTGTTTGTTTGACCGTTGTAACAAGTATAAAGGAGAGTCTTAAGAATAGTGAGTATTCATTAATTCATTTGTAATCTGGATAATACGTTTGTACAGTGTTACAGTGAATAAAGATAATCTTTCTCTTTACATCTTGAAAGCTTATCACTGCACAAGAAAACAGACAATCTCAGAGGCAGGCAACAGACAAAAAAAAAGGGGGAAGAAAGTGCGACCTTATAGCAAGAGAGATAAAAGCTACAAAGATGAGGTAGGATGAGACTACCTTGACAGCGAGGTCATTGTCTTGCAACAATATATCATAGTACAATAACTTCTCTTTTTGTGCCATCTTTAATCTGAAACGTTGTTATCATCAAACCATAAACACATCAGTCAACAGTCTCTTCAACATTTAACAAGAACTATGGTAGAGAAGGGAACAAATACCAACAAGGTCTAACCCTAATGGCTTCTAATTACAAAATAGCTAAAAGAATTCTGCTTTTAGATGATTATTCCTCATTAACACAACTTATTCAGACAAGATATGCCATTTTGCATATTACACTAGAATAGATCATGCAATGATAAGATCCAATTTCCGCTAAAGCCTTGTCAAGATTAGCTGCATAAGAACGGTAAAGCCAAAGTAAAAAAGAGTACCTCTGAAACCCAATGCACCAATTCATAGCAACTTTTCGGAGAATGATATGCCTACTTGGATGGTCATTTGACAGCTCAAGGGACAGAGCAGCATTAAACCTGCAGCCAAATCATCCGTTAAGAAGGGATTGTTTAGTTAACTACTTGACTAAACAAAAACTCTTCTCACCTCTCAGCTGGCTGGCAAATTAAGGTTCAGTTACAAATCACACAACAATGTTTAGAGGAGATGAAAAAAAATCTAGACATTAGAAGATCAAGAGCATAACAATCTCTGAAATTAAGATAATTCGGGAGCTCATAGTAGACATATGCAGTAGCAGCATCTTTAAGAAGCCGCGCAGGAGTTAATTTGGTAACAGAAGGGGGACAATTATAGATTGCTTCTTGAAGGATGGACACAATAATAGGTCCTCGGAGCTGATGGAGACGGAAAGAGTAAGCATCAGTTAGCAGACGTTTTTCTCTTATTCTTTGGGTTTAAGCTTCTTGATGAAATGCTTAAGACTATGCTACTTACTTGGTTGTAGTTGTCAAACAAAACCATAAATAGAGCTTCAGCTCAAATCCTCAATTTCTCTGTCCACTGAATCATGTCCTGCTCATGGCGAAAGGACTCAGGTTTCTGGTAAGAAAATGACTGTAGGAATATCCAACAGATGCCGCCTCATCTATTCCATGCAAATGAAGCATCTTCTCGTAATTTCAGATAGCTGAGAATACTGATATCCTCATAACTACGCGGTGAAGAAACTGGTAACAGAGATAGATAGATATAGTGGAATAATAACATCCACAAGATTGTCCCAGCTCATATCAGCAATCTGCCACAAAGGATATGCTTACCCAATATATGCCTTGGAATATGAATCATAACCAAAAAAAAAGAGAGCAAATGTTCAGCACCTGGTGGTTCTCTTCTCTCAAGTGAGACACCAAATGAATGTCAACGCCTAAGCCGAAGTCACAGCATTACAAATCTAAACCACCCAGATTCTAATCTAAGCCAAGAATTTCGTCTGCTCTTCCAACGACGGTTAATACTCTTCTCAAATTACGCCGAGGCCATCAATCTAAAGTCCACCAATTACTACTTCCTGCAACCAACCGAGAGGAATGAGCGAGTAAAAACCGAGCCGACATTAGATTTGAGACAGAGCCGCCGTAGAATTTGCTAGCCGGTAAATCGGACGCCATCAGAACCAAACAAAAAGAAACTGTAACCAGATCCGTCGAAATCCTTGACCTAATAAACGCGGAGACGACGACATTAAAATCTCACGCCGGAGAAAGAAAAAAAATCTCAGCTAGTTGAGAAGAAAAAGAAGAAAAAAATACTCATCTAGGACGTTTCAGATACACGTGCTAATTTCATTTTCCCCTACCATTTACGAATTTGGTATATTTCTGTCAAAATGCTTAATATAGGAAACATTCGAAATTACATAGTAATATTAAGGCCATTCAAGAAATATCTTTGTTCTAACGAAATGTTGTTCTCTTCTAGTGAGGGACTTTGTTTTGGTTGCAGTTGCGGAGCTTCAATTGCAGCCGCTTTTCTCCGTTATTGAAGAATGTTTAGGTATGCTTCTGGATCAATTTCCTCCACTACCACCACCGAATGATGACGATGATGAACATTCCGGAATTATACAAGGTCAGCCAAATTAGTAGATAGATGAAGGCAGCAGCAAGATTTCTCTACTGTTGGTAAATGGATTTCTATCCATCTTTCTCTTCTCTTGTGTTTATGAATTACTACTCTCTCTTGACACTCTTTCTATGTTATGTTGTTTGTGTGGATCATGTTTCTTGACACTCTTTCTATCTTGTTTGTGTGGATCCTGTTCGAACCTCTCTTTGAATCTGCTTCACTGGCCTCTCTTAGTAAAAATAGTGTTGGTTAACCAATCCTGGCTGATAAATCCTTGACAAAAACCCCTGTTTCATGTACAGAAATCTCTCCTATCCTTTGTTCACGTCTGGATTTAGTGCAGTAAAGGTACATTTTCTTGAATTCTATGGGAAGAGTAAAGAGATAAGCAGCTTGTTGTTTTACTACCATTTCTGATAAACCCACATTTTCATCGGGAACAACCGAAAGGCCAATGCTTTGAACGACCTCAGTATACAATGGGAAGATAAATTTCGACCAAAATTGGAGTAAAGGAGCCAATTCCACTGCAACTCAGACATGCATGCGAAATTATCTTGTTACAATTAATGCGCTTCTTTGTCCTTAATTCTGAATCCAAGATTCAACGCCATTTACTCGTTTTCCAAACCAGTGATCAAAACACTGCGTTAAGGGTCACTTTTTTTTTGTTCATCACCCCTGAGTTTGATATATCACTTCTTCTTCTCCTTCAGTTTGTAAATAGATTTTAGAATAGTTACAACTTACAAGGAATTGTGTGATATAGGACACAATTATGGAGTCTAGTGCGGTTCATCGCGGAACAATATATATATATTTTTTATATTCTGAATAGAATTTAAAATTATATTCAATAAAAAAAGTGTTTTACTTCAAGTGCATAAATTTTAGAGAGTTAATTTGAAAAGAGAAATGGAAAACTGAAAAAGAAATGGAAAAATAGATTTTTCTAAGTCTACAACAGTATCTGAAACGGGGGCCTTAGACCAACTCGGCCTAGAACTGGCGCCTTAGAGAGTGCCTGAAACTTGGCATTGGATAGGTTTAGGAGTGTTAACCTAATTTTTGAATTGAGAAAAGCAAACAGAAAAGTTCATCTCATAGCTTAAAGCGTAGCAAAGGATTTGAGGTCTCAATCATACAGCCTGGTTGGAGAGAAGCTCTTTGTCTGTGTTTTTTTTTTTGCTTACCTGTTGATTTTGTGGCTACTATAGGAGTTTTGGTTATCATCAAGCCTTGTGCTCGTTGATAATGTATCCTTTCTTGGCAAGGAAGAAACTTTGTAGGTTATGGGCCTGAAGGCCTTTTAATGGAAAATTTTAAGACCAACTCGGCCATCTTGAGTGACTTTAAATCCAATCAAATAATGCCCATTTTAGTGGACCTTAATTTATAATTATGTTAACCCTGCCGGGTCGGGTCTGCCTAAAATCCCAAAGTGAAGGAAGAAGGGTGGGTTGACTAGGACTACAATGGCGGCCGCGGCGACTTCTCTCCGCTTCTTATCCATTTGTAATCCTTCTTCCCTCTTGCGCCGCCCGCTTTTTGAAGCTTATCCGAGCCGGAGTTGGTTTTGCACGGCCGGTGAGAAGGGATTCGGGAGTAAAGTTGGAGAGTTCAGGAAGAAGTTGAAGATAGCTCAAGTCAAAGACGAAGGCCTTGGTCGCGTCGGGGAGAGCCTCTGCATGATGGGTTGGGTCCGCACACTCCGTTCTCAGAGCACTGTCACATTTATCGAAGTAACCAACCATTCGCTCTTCTTCTTCTTCGATATTGTTTGTTTGCTTAACATTTTGATTGTTTGATTGAAGATAAATGATGGTTCTTGCTTATCCAACTTGCAATGTGTGATGAATCCGGAAGCAGAGGGCTATGATCAGGTTTTATTGCTTGCCTTTATAATCGTGCTTTTTTTATAAATGATAATCCTTTGTCTCAACAACAACAGGTAGAATCTGGTTCAATTTTGACTGGAGCATCCATATCTGTTCAAGGTACTCTTGTGGCCAGTCAGGGCGCAAAGCAAAAGGTTGAACTAAAGATCGACAAAATCATTGTGGTAAGTACTTCTTCTGCTTTGATACCCCCTAAACTTATTAACTTAAAACTAACTACTTATCTTAGGTTGGAAAATGTGACTCTTCCTATCCCATCCAGAAGAAGAGAGTGAGCCGGGAATTCTTGAGAACCAAGGCTCATCTACGTCCAAGAACTAATACCTTTAGTGCGGTAATGTTTCTTTCTTAACTCATTTCATTTGCCCGCAACTTTCCATTTCATTTGCAAATACTATTTTTACTGTCCTGAAACTCTACACCTATTACTGCCTTCTTGACAATTTCATGTATTATCTCGAAAACAGAAACATCACTCTTGCTTGTCTAGTACTTTATGTTGAAAACTTATTCCACAGGTTTTCTGTCTTGATGTGGGCTTACTTGTCTTGTGAAAATATATAACAGTTACATGTTCTTAAACAAGCATAAAATCTTGTATCAGGTGGCTAGAGTTAGGAATACTCTGGCATATGCTACTCACAAGTTCTTTCAAGAAAGTGGATTTGTCTGGGTGGCGAGCCCAATTATTACTGCTTCCGATTGCGAAGGAGCTGGAGAACAGTTCTGTGTCACTACACTTGTAAGGACTTTAGCTCTCAACATTACAATATTCTTGTATGTATAATAACTTGATTGTTTTTACTAAGGACTTAAGCTTTCATTTCTTAGATTCCCAGCTCCCATGAGACCACCGATTCTTCGATTGATGCAATTCCAAAAACAAGGGGAGGGTTGATTGATTGGTCTAAGGTGTGTTCCAGCTCCATTTCTTTTCTATCTTAATTCTTAAGAATGGTAAGAGATGCACTTGCAAATGTAACAAATTTCATGCCTGGATTACTTCTCAGGACTTCTTTGGGAAACCAGCATTCTTGACCGTCTCTGGGCAACTCAATGGAGAAACTTATGCGACCGCTCTCTCAGATGTAAAAGTCAACTTCCTGGAGTGATTGTGAGCTAGGTTTTGGTTACTTAGTGTCTGAATTTCTTATATGTATGTCTTTACAGGTTTACACATTTGGTCCTACATTTCGAGCTGAGAATTCCAACACTTCCAGGCACTTAGCCGAATTCTGGGTCAGCATTATTTTGTCCTCAAGCCAAACTCACAATTGAATTTTTCTTTCCTAAGTGCATTTTTCTGAACCCCTCTCTTCTACCTTGAAAGATGATTGAACCAGAACTTGCTTTTGCCAACCTCGATGATGACATGGCATGTGCCACTGCCTACCTTCAGTATGTCGTATGTTGTTCTTTCACTTTATATTTCCTTCAAACTATTTACGAGCTTGTCATTTTTGTAACGTCATCTAGAATTAATTCCACTAATTTATCTCTTGATATATTCTGATAGGTAAAATACGTTCTTGATAATTGCAAAGAAGACATGGAGTTTTTTGATACATGGATTGAGAAAGGAATCATTCATCGCTTGAGTGTATGCCCTCTGATCTTCACTCTGTGTTTAGAGAAGAATATTATGCAGTTTGCAGTTTGCAGTGGCTGATATTATGATTGTTTTACATTGTAATTTGTTAAGGACGTAGTGGAGAAAGATTTTCTACAGCTGGGTTACACAGACGCCATTGAACTTCTTCTGAAAGCAAACAAGAGATTTGAATTTCCGGTAAAGGCTTTACTTTCTTCTTTGGAATAGGTTTGAAGTGCAAATGTTGTTATACAAAATGCAAACATGCATTTCTTTTTCTCATACAAGTTGTGGCCTCTTGAGTTAGTGTTTACCTTTGTGTTTCCTTTTCCAGTCACATTGGGGATGCTGTGTCTGATAGATCTGGTGCTTGTAGGTGAAGTGGGGACTGGATTTGCAGAGTGAGCATGAAAGGTACATAACAGAAGAGGCATTTGGGGGCCGCCCTGTGATAATAAGAGACTATCCGAAGGAGATAAAAGCGTTCTATATGCGGGAGAATGATGATGGGAAGACAGTGGCAGCAATGGATATGCTCGTGCCTCGGGTAAGATTAAGATAATACAGAAAACCAAAACGATAAACATGTTGATAATGAATGATGTTGGGTGTGGGTAAGAAAAGATAGGAGAGCTGATAGGTGGAAGCCAAAGAGAGGAAAGGCTTGAGGTATTGGAAGCGAGGCTCGATGAGTTGAAACTTGACAAAGAGAGCTACTGGTGGTACCTCGACCTCCGTCGCTATGGTTCAGGTAGGTCTTTTTCTTCTTCTTTGAAACAAAAGAGAGAAAGTTGGAGGCTGATGAAGTACCTTTGTTATTGTGTGTGTGTGTGTGTGTGTGTGTGTGTATGTGTAGTTCCTCATGCAGGATTCGGACTAGGATTTGAGAGGCTGGTCCAATTTGCCACTGGAATTGATAATATTAGAGACGTTATTCCTTTCCCGCGCTCACCTGGATCTGCTGACTTCTGATTATACTCGACTCCCCGCATGTCTCATACACATTCTTTACCCTTCCTTACCTATATTTTTTTCTCATAATTTCCTCCAAGTTCTTGTACTATTATGTGAAATAATAGACAAAAACGAATCACAAAGATAATTTGTTTATATATTGGGTAGGATGTGATCTCTTGCAAGTTGACACTTTGTATTACAGAAAAACTACTCTCATCTATCAAATTACACAAGATTGTAGGTCAGTGATATTGATATACAACTTTTACTTATTTGTCAAAAAGAATGGCATGCACTTCTTGTCTCCTAAGTTTGACAAAGGGAAGAAAAGAAACAACTCTTTGAAATCCTGCCCCTTCCCTGGTTAAACCTCTCCATGACGGGTATCGACTCCCCTCCGAACTGAAAGGCCAAGCGCTAGAGCAACAAAACATAAACGACCATTAAGATTTTCGATTATGATTATGGTAAAGAAACAAGGACAAAGAGTACTTCATATATTAAGCAACAATGACACTCTTAGAGATCTTCAACCATACTGGCATTCACATAGAAAGCCAAAGCAAGAGCTACAATGAATTACTGATGCAACTTGACATGAGGTTTACAAAGTTTCTAATTCAAATTCTGCATGTTTTCGGTTCTTTAACCCAACTAGTTACCCAATCCTTGTCTTCACATTTCATTTGAATTGTTCAAACTCAACTCGAAAGGTTCCCTGATAAAGATGCAAGAGTCCAATTGGTAATGGCGAAATCATGTGCCTACATGCACCATCTCAAAATAAAGAATGTGCAAAAGCATACGGATGTGTAGAGGAAAAGCAAAAAGTTGACACACAAGCAAAGTAAAGAGAGAATCATTAGAGGTTGGGAGAGGGTGCATCAGAGCGTACCCTGAGAGAGAGCTCGGCTTGCTCCTTGAGGTTTGTGCTTAGGCTTCATCTGTGACCACAACATCCCTAGTGTGGACTTTTCACTGGAGAAGTGATGTTTAGGGAAAATTTGCTCTTTATCTCTGAGACATTGGGCTTTTGCTGTAACCTATGGAGATCACAATATGCTCGTAATCATACGCACTTGTTTTCACAAGCTGTCTGTCCCAAGAGTTATTAAGATTTCGCAATTCTCAGCACAAATTTTTTGCAGCTTTACCAGAATGCTCTTATTGAGTGTCACTGAAGAGAATCTGATAGAACCTTTTTCTTTCTTCTGGATCAAACATACCGCCTGGTCTACTATCCCCATGGTTCTCTTGCTCATCGATATCATCTCCATCGCGAATCCTGTCTTTCTTTCGAATTACAGGCTTCATCGCAGATTCAATACCTTTCTCTCTCTTCTTCTCTACATTAGCCAGATACCGCCTACGATTATACTCATACAACCCCTGCTGCATCAGTTCCCCATATTTATCCTTGACAACAACGAGGGGATCCTTGTGAATCAATTCTGAACCATTGTAGCCTTCCCTAAGCAGTACCGTATGAACCTGATACTTGTTGGCGACGTAGAATAGACCTGGATGTTTCAGAAGCATACCATTCAGCTTCTCAGGCAAACCAAACTCCCTCTTGAAATGACTCAGCTTCACCATTGACAGCTTCTTCCACAGCGTCAAGGAGAGTAACTCGTGCACCAAACCAACACTTCTCTTCTCACTCTCCTTTGAACCCTCCACGATATCCACAGGATCCTGATACGGAGAAATGTAAGGAGAAGCATTAAACTCAACGAACCTCTCCCACGGTTTGGTCCATGTGGAAGGCAAAGAGCAAGTAAAACTAGGCTCAGAGCCGGATTCCCTCGCAGCTGCTTCCACCGCAGAAACAGCCAATTCAGGCTTCCACAACAAAAGCTCAATCTCCATAGAACTCTTCCTACCACTATAATTCACTAATCTAAACACATCCGAATACTTTGGTACTATCCTAATCACATAATCATCAGTGAAGCCAAAGCTCCGTTTGAACTCATTAAGCTTGACAGCATTGAGACGGTGATTAACACTCATCATAAGCAACTTAGCTAACCTATCGGCAAACACAGGCTCTTGCGTATCTTTAAGCAACTCTTCTTCTTCCACCAGAATCATCATGGGTTTGGTTAAACGACAGTAATACTCATCGTCTTGGAGATAAACGTCGAAACAACAAGGATACTTTTTAAGCCAATTCAAGGCCTTACCCTGAAGATCAAGTGTTTTAAACTTCTTCTGCAGAAACTTAATCGGAGCGACCTGATTGGGACATCTCAAGATAATGTTCTTGAGGCGACTGTTAACGATCCATCTCTTGTTGCGAGAGAGAGCAGATTCGAGGTCTGGGTCTTTCTTCGTTGACCAAAGAGCTGAGAATCTTCTGATGAGTATAAATGGAACAGACTTAGCTCGAGCAATCGAAGTACCCAACATCTCTGAGGCCATAGCCATGTCAGTGGAGTTTGATTGAGAGTGAGAGAGAGATCGGAAGTCATCATCGGAGAGAAGACGACGAAAAATGATCGGAAGGTTAAGGGTTTTATTGGGCCATTAATGTTTGGGCTTATAAGTCAGAGACTATTGGGCTTGAGGTCAATAATATTTGGGCTTTTGAGTTCTGGTCAATTAAAAAACATGTTGAATCATTTCATTCAGATTTGAAACAAGTGTTGGGGAGAATTTGATAATTGGCAATAAAAGTCTTGGTCCTAAAAACATGTTGACGAAATATACAAACTTCTTCTTCTTATCTCGAGAGAGAACATCTTCTGACTAAAATGATAATAATCAAAAGCACACCTACAACAACACATAATCTCACCCAACCAACAAAGTAAGTTTTTTGGTTTCGAGCATGAAATTAAATTAAAGACAACCTAACAGCAGCCTCAGACTACCTTCTTTCTTCTTCTTGTTTCTCCGCTTTCGGTTTTTATGTGCACTTGCTTCCACCACCTACTTGCCTGCAAACATACATAGACATTCTCAGCTCAACATGATTTGCCTCTCCCAATTTACGATGCACTCTCTCTATATTTATAACATTACCTCTACAGTTACTTTTTCGCTTGACTTCTGCTGTGTGATGCCGAAGGTATCTTCGAGGTCATCATCGATGTTTGCAGACCTTCAAGTAGCTGTAGACCAACACACAAGTTCAAACAAAGAGATAACAGGATCCTTTTCAACGTATAAATAATATTGTATGTATATACTTACTCTAGATGTTGGCTGAATCCTGCGCACAGATCTACGTGGCTCCATTCCATCTGATGCTTTTGAACTCTCAGCCAACGCCTTTTCCTCTTCGATCTTGGCTAACCTTCCTGCAGCTGGACCCACTCTTCCTTTATTAGTGCTTGAGGAGGGAATATTCTTGGAACTTGTATCTTGGGAGGATGATGTGGTTTGCTCTTCCCCTGTTCCCTTTGATGGAATACTTGTTCCATATGCATGATCCCTCTTCTCTCCACTCTGATTAGTGGCATCATCAGTTTCCATATTTGAGGCTGTTGTATTACGTGAGTCCTTGCGGGGCATTACCCTAGTAGCTGCAGCACCTGGTTTCTCTCTAGTCTTGGGCACGGGGGGTTTCAAAGTCTTGGGCTTGGATATTGTTGTCTGTTTCTCTCTGGAAATAGTTTTAGAAGGCATTCTCCAGCTCCCTGCTCCTGAATTTTGGGGCACACTTGGTTTCACAGGCTTAACTGGTTCCCTAGTTTTATTGCTCGCCTCTGAAACATAGTGTTTGCTCACATCCATGAACTTCTGTTTCTTTCCAGGTTTAGGGACACCAAATATCACTTTTGATCCCTGCTTTTGCAAACCGGTTCTCTTCACTCGGAGTGGATTGGGTTTGTCCTCCTCTCTGCTACTCCTTCCAATGTTAAATGTATTCACTGGAACACCAAGGTCAAGGACACCGGTCTGAGGCAGTTTTCCTAAGTCCGGATCACCAACAATCTTCATACTCGTGTCTTTTACTTCAGCCACAATCGCGGGAGGTTCTAATCTAGGACGCTTCTCCTTTGGTGTATCACCCTGCAATTCAAACTCTTCAGTTTTACAAAACAGACAAATTATCCAAAAGAGAAGCCTCTAGAGATCCACAAAAGCGAGAAAATACCGCATGTGACGAACTGATGTTTTCTCCTGAGCTAGAACACTCAATCCACCTTCCATCTTTCCACACCAGAGAAGGACGAAGATTCCAAGCTTTGATCGTCAAATTGTCGCCTTGTGCTGCAAAAAAAAAATTCAAAAAAGGAAATTTTGAGCATAGTGGATCAGACAAGCAGATTAGAGCACGACAATGAGATAACATCTTGAGGCACATTGACGTTTTCACCTACCAGGAAAATGTACAGTCACAGTATTTTCATCGTTCTTGTTCTTCTCCGTGATAACACCCTCCAACCAACTGACGGAAAACAAACAAATATAGACCAGGCTTCTTAAATCGTGGATTGAATAGCATTTCACAAAACTAAAAATTGAAAATAATTTACAGATTATGTGTTTTGGGCTGATCACTTTAAGGGGAAAGTATTATAAGAGCAGGTAATAGAGACAGCGATTACCTGTCATGCACCCACGAGTCTACCCTATCCCCAATTTTCCAGACAGGATCTCCAATGGCAGCTCTACGTCTCTTCCTGGTTCCTTCATATGGCAAGGCAGTAACAGAACGAGCAGTTCTTATTTTTGGGGCCTCACCACCTTCACCTTTGAGGGCTACCCACTCCTTCAGCTTATCTGATCCTGACAAGCGATTAAACAAATCAACTAATAAAGCAATAGAGCCTCTTCATAAGAGCTTCAGTAATCAGTTTTGGATCCTTTCAAGGAAATTGCACATGTACATCATGGAAATAATTATCATACATATACTTGGAGCAATTTGTGAAGTAAAAGATTTTTTGATGATAGATAAGGTTTAAAAGGACCTCCGGCTTGCCAAGCCTTTGAACTATCAAATATAGAGCCCTCTAGGTTAACGTATAGAAAACCATGTGGTAAATAAACAAACCTTGTTCTAAGGAAAGGTCATTGAACAACACGTAAGCTTTACCATCCTCTATACTCAATACATCGGCAGAGTACCAGGCAGTTCTTAGTCCAGGTCCTTCCTTGAAAACCTGCAAAGGAAATTTTATCTCCATTACAGAAGGACCACGACCAGTTAGTGATAGACTGTATATATGCAACTGTACCACAAACCTCTACACTAGAACCCTCCTTGATGCCCTCATCGTTTGTTGTTTTGATAATCTGTTCACTTTCAGTTTGGGTGTCAATCGAAGATTTTGACCCAACTTCTGGTTCACGAACTACAGCATTGTTGTTAGCCAAGTCTGCACCTTTATGACCCTTTTGTCCCTTTGTTTTCTTTCCAGACGGACCGAATCGACCATCTGCCGTTCGCACAAAGCCATCCAACTCAGCCGGGGCAGTTCTGGGACTAGCAAAAGTTCGATCACTAGTAGCCACAGTTTCTTTCTCTACCATACCCGTCTTACAGGGCTGCACTTCCTGAGATTCGTGAGCCTGCCTCCAATAATTAGTAGGACCCGCCTCCACCAGCTTATCGAGCAATGGAGGATGACCCATCGAAACAAGTATTCCAGCTTGTGAAACCGCCTCTGATGCCAGTTCTGCTGCTTTTACAATGGAATCCATATTTTCAGCTCGCTTGGTGGCCGCCGTGGCTGCTGCAACCCTCTTCTTAGACGCCTCTCTCGCAGCAAAAAGAACCGAATTGGAACTCCCCACTGCACCTTCACCCTTCAAGTTAGAAGCAGGGGTACCCTGAACAGAACCACTTTGATAAGATGCTTCTTCAGCCATTAATTTTGCCTGCAATGCAGCATTAGCTGCGACATTGGCGGCAGCAGCTGCAGCCTTTGCCACCGCAGCCGCAGCAGCTATGGCAACAGCAGCTGAAGCTATTCTGCCTTGAGTTTCTGGCTGGAGGCCAGCATGCCTTTGTTGCTCTATCTGCTTCCAAACGTATTCGCTGTGACTAACAGCTGCAGTAGCAAGAGCAGATGCATCCTCTGCATGCATTTTAACCTCGTTAAGTTTAGCAATGGTATCCTCCGACAAGACAGATCTCTGCTGAACTTCAGGTACAAGGTTACCACCAAAGATTGGAGATGGTAAAGATGATTTGATTTTCTTCCCAGGGATTGGAGATACCAGGTTCATAGGGACTGCAGTCATAGAAACAACATTGGGCAGGGTGCCTGAGTTAGAAGCTAGATTAGCCGGACCAGTTGTAATAGGCACAGATGTCGATCCAGAAATGAGAGGTGAGACAGCTAATTCTGTCTGCCTTAGAGAATTCAATATGCTTGGACCAGACTCCACAGAGACTGGCATCTTCTTCCGTTTCCTTGATTTCGTCACCGTGGAATGTTGAGCAGGTGCAACAACTGTACTCGCTGGCTCAAGTGTCAATGCCCCTTTCATAACATTGCTAGAAGTTCCACTCAGAACATGCTTTGCGCCAGAGTAAGGCAAGGATGATTCTTTTGTGGGAGTCAATTTTACAGGCTCGGTGATCGGGAAAACAGGGAGACCAGAACCAACATCGAATGCACTGGTTTGCGGAGAAGCAAGCCAAGGGTTGCGGTAGGGGAGAGGCGACATCCAAGGGTTAACTGGTGGAGTTTGGTGAGCATGCGATGAAGAAAGCAGTGGCTGGTGAGCAGCAGCTGAACTTCTCTGAATGCTACTTGATTGTAAAGTATCAAGGGAAGTTGTCAAACTCCATAAAGGTGATGACAGTGGAATTATGGGTTTTATTGCTGAACTCTCTTTCCTACTGGTGTGGCCTGCAGACGTAGTATCTGTCTTCCCTGGAAATGCAGCATTGGGTATTAGATCAGGAATGCTAAAAGCACCAGAGCTGAAAAATAAAATTTAAGCAGACCACAGGAGCTTGAAATGCAAAATAAATCAAACTAGAAACCTGCACGCGATTGCAATGGTGTTTCAGGAGTAGAAACATGAAATTTCTGAGCCCTTACAACACAAGCACGCCATGCTTTCTCCCAACCGGTTTTCCCACCATCTAGAGAAATGTAGAGTGAATACACTTTGTCTCAAACATAGATAAAGCAATAAGTTAAAGAATAACAATCTCACCTGGACCACCAAATGCAGATATCATATAAGCTTCATCAGGTGCTGTTCCTTGGCTGTAAAAGTTCCAAAAAAAAAACATAACAATCAAACTTTTGCAAGACAGTAAGATGTGCAAGTAGTCAAGAACTCTGAATGAGGTCGCTCTTAAATCTCACTGACTCATCAAGACTTAAGAGCATGTAGAGACTAATAAAGAACTTACATCAGAGCCCCATAAACAAAAATCTGTGAACGTAGTTGCACTTGTTGCAAGTCTGTGAAAGGTCGACGCAAAATACTTGAAAGAGCAGAAGAATTTAGATCCGGTAGACTTGTTGTGGGTGCTGCAAGGGTCCCAAAAGCATTTAGAGCAGGGGTCTGAAGGCTTTGCTGCTTCTCAGTAGATTGTGTGATCTGAATAGAACAAGCAGAACTTGGACTAACAGCAATTGTTTTGCCTCCACTTTGAAAATGTTGAAAAGGTGTAGCCCCTTTAACACTACTTCCTAATCTAGAAGTCTCTTTTGCTGCAGATTTAGATGTTCGCCTGGGTTTACGCTCAGATTTTGCCTTGGAAGACTTTGCAGCTGTTTTCTCCAAGCTAGATGTTGATGGAGATCCCACCACAATCTAGATAAACAAAAACATGTGTTACATGAGGACAACAATACACTAATGAAATATGTTAAGATATAGAACTGGACGTACTGGAGAGACAAGGGTAGCTTGTGGAAAATTAACAGCTTTGGAAATCTCCCCTGCTTTCGGTGGATCAGATGTTAAGTTTAGCCCACTGCTGAAGGTTTGTTCTCTATTCAAGACTGGAGATCCGGCAGACATAAAACTTGAAATATTCTGATCTTCTGGCTTTTTGACACTGTTTGTCTCTGTCTTACTAAGTTGAAATTCGAACGACTTAACAGTGGGGAGAGAAATAAGAGGAGTCCCTAAATTATTTGCAGCTTTTTCCGTTTCAGTCACATGGGACTTTCCAGAAGGCTCAGAAGATGTAGAAGCACCGGAATGTCCTATTTCGATTACATCACCTGCAATATTCACAAGGACAGGTACATATTTCCAATGAGTGCATAAACTTAGTTGCATGAATCTAGAAGAAGAAAAGCATTAGTATTTCCAAGATCAAGACCTGTAAGACTTGGTCACATAAGTTTTCAGCAACTGTATTCTTTAGGATAGAGCATTATTTTCATAAATATTACACAGATTATTGACTTTATCGTGGAAATTCGCAGTATTCATACACCTACTGTGCATGTTCTGAATAATCCATTCTAAGAAAATCAGAAGAAACTGCAAGAAAGAGAAGTTTATTGCTGCTACGAGGATCATACAGACTCACCTTTGGGGTGCGAAACAGGAGTCCCAGCTGTCATAACCCCACTGGATGCAGTAGTATTATCCTCCTCTCGGCCATCTTTCCCAGCGTCACTCTCAAGATCAGCCAAGGAGCTATTATCATGCTTTTCATTTATGACATCCTTGTCCAGAGTTGACGGAGGCTCTAAGGATGAAGCAAACGAAAAAAAATTTAATACAACATAAACCAACTTATCAAAAGAGGTGAAGAAATCTGGGAAGGTATAATAATATGGCCCAAAATCGAAAAACATTACCAGGAACGTTTACAACTTCCATTACTAAATTTTCTTCTAAATTTTTTTCCTCGGACTGCTGCTGCAAAACTTGTCCAGTGGCATCAGCATCTACTGCATCCTTTGACCCTTCATAGGCAGGACAGCCTTCGACAAATTTTGTATTTTGCTGTGTATCTTCAGTTTGCTGCTTAGACTGTTGGTCCATCTGACTCCCTGAACTACTTACATCCACAGGTGGAAGGGTTTGACCATTTTCAGGTTCGTCCGATGAAACCTTCTCCGTTTCAGAGAAAGTATTTTTCTCATTTGCATCAGAGGATGTCTTCACCATATGTGAATCTATTGAAGATGTGAGACTGACAGAAGGTGCTCCATCTTGGCTTAGATGTTGTACTTCTTCAGGATTGAGAGGAAATGCATCGCATTCTTTACTTTCAACCATAGTCTCTGTAGAAGAAAAAGGTATAGAAATACACATTTAGGGGGTTTTAAACAAGTAATCATATATATCATGTACAACAAGCGGCAGTGCGATAACCCCAAAAGAAAAGAAAAAGGTAGAACAAAAGGTACAGAGAGAACGAGAAGGCAAGTAAAAAAAACAAAATAGACAGTTTGAAAATAGAGTTTAATATCAGAAAGAGCAGACAATATGATTACCTGACTTGTCTGTTGGAAAGGTGTCAGACTGAGATTTTGACTCCAACAGCTTGGAAGCAGAGTCTGCTGAAACATGAGCAACAGACTCAGACACAACGCTTTCAGATATAATTTGAGAGCTCTTGGCGTCCTGATCTCTATCATTGGCACTTACAGGCAATTCCATGCTTTGCTTGAGATTAGACATGGGAGCACTACCTTCATTGTTGTCACATGTCATAGACACATCACCTTTTGTGGATTCAGCTATTGGGTCCATTTGTGAAACATAAACACTTTCTGAAGTTTCAACTAGATGTATCTGTGTATGTGTCTCAGTCTGAAAAGTAGACTCATGTTCACTTGCGATAACTCCCATATGTTGATGACTAAGCGACTCAGGCTTCTCCATGGAAACACTGCTTGTTAGTGTTGTTAGTTCCCCAGCAAGCTCCGAAGGCGCTTCAACAGCTGTGCTAGTCTGAGCACTGCTGACAAGGAGATCTTGACATTGGGTCCCTGAAACATCTTGTCCTCCTACCTCAAGAGTAGAGAGAGATTGGTCCCCTCTCTCAAGTACTGTGACATCAGGTAGCTCCATCTCCTTCAAATCGGGCTTTGCAGTTTTGCCAACATTTTCAGCTTCTACATTTTCAACTTCGGAAGCTGAGTCTATATGGCTATCAGAATGAGCCTCAACCAAAACTGACGGTGCATCTATAGTTAGATCATCACGGTTCTGACTACTTTGAGTGTGGTCGTTGATATCCTTTTCATCATTGTAAGTCTCTGGTTGCAATGTCTTCTGATTATTCAACTCACCACTACAAGTAACCACAGTCTGTACAGTTCTGTCGCTGCAGTCAATTTCCATTCTTGATTCTGCGTTAGCTTCGTCTCCAGTTTGGTCAAGAAGGCTATCAGTCATCTCAGTTCCTGTCTTAGCATGACCACCAGTATCCACAGCGTCTACAGTGGCCGTATTTGAAGCCAAGACGACATTCTTTTCCTCTATGGATGACTCTTCCACAATGGTTGGTAAGTCATCTTTCACTAGAGTCTGTTCCTGTTCAGCATTCATTTCCTCCATGGATGACTCGTCCACAACGGTTGGTAAGTCATCTTTCACTAGAATCTGTACCGGTTCAGCATTCATTTCGTCTTCCGCAGCAGTTGGTAAGTCATCTTTCGCTAGAACCTGTACCTGTTCAGCATTCATTTCCGCAACAGTTGATGAGTCGTCTTTGACGAGAACCGGTTCCTGTTCAGTATCTGTCTTTAACACAGAGGACCCTCTTGGAGTATCATCCACAGATGGATTGGGTTGTAAGTTTGCTGTTTCCTCTATAGAAAGACTCTTCTGAGGCTCCATTTGTTCCATTAGTTCATCAGAAGTGTCAGATTTGTTGATAGTATCTTGTCTTACAATAACTTCGTCCTGTCCAACTGAATTCAAAAGCATTTCAACAGATTCCGAGGAAGTAGCCTCAGACCAAACATTATTGTGCCTTGAAATGGCACAGGACTCGGTAGCACCAGAACTAAACACAATACCACTAGTTCCACGCGAGAAATCGTCAATCCAATTACTATGTGCGTTTCCCTCGATACCAAGAAAAGCCTCAGATTCAACTAAACTATCAAACCTCAGATGCGAGTTGAGGGTATCGTCAAAATCAAACTTTGGAAGAGTATAAGGCTGTAAAACTGGAGGAAATTTATTATTACTGGTAGTAGCTTCACCAGTTAAATGGAGATTCTGGTTTTGAAAGTCATTGTCATCATAATCCATGGGTTTGTTCCTGAAATCGGAGACAAAGATGAGTGAATCAAACGACGGAAGAAGAATCCAAACGAAACCCAGCAACGTGGTAAATTGCAGGGAGACTTTGGGTGACAAACAATAAGAAACGAAAAGAGTACCGAAAGAAGAGTGTATGGAGACGCTACCTCCCTCCATTCGGTGACACAAAAACCTCAGTTGTTTCTTAATCGCACGTTCATCTACTGCTCCGCCATTAACAAACAGAAAAAGCGAAAAAACCCTAACTGAGTTTAACAATTAAGAGAAATGAAATTGAAACGCTGGGGAAGGAGATAAACTCACCGGAAAATTCAAAAGTCGACCTAGGGTTCCGGAGACGAGGTTTGGCGAGTGAGAGAGCAGATTGGGAGAAGAAAATGAAATTATTCGCTTTTCTCGGCAAATGTAATGAGTCTCGTTTAAGTAAAGCCCAAAATTAATTATTTAAAACAAAAAACGCCAAGAAGGCTGAATCTAGAGTGACACGTGTCAAATTTATTGGATCCTGCGGCTGATATTGAATTCAACAAACACGCGACCAGGTTTTTTAACTTTTTAAACGTACGATTAAATTGATTGGGCAGTTTGAGTTTGAAAAGAAAATTAATGACTGAGAGGTAAAAGTTGAAATGACTGTTGGTTTACTGGAGGATGATGATTGGCTAATACGAGATGTAAAGTAGGTTCCTATATTAATTAGGATAAACATAAAATCAGAGACTACCATGGATAGATAGAGGCTTTTGTGTGGGGAATAAAATTAGTTTTGGACCATTAAATCAAACTTATAAAGTTATAAAGCAAAGATACCCATTGGGCTATTTACATTAGTCCCAAAAGTATTTTTGTTCAATCATATAGTACAACCGGAAAATGGCTGAAAGTTTTTGAGTGTCCGAATAATAAATTTTGATCTATGCTATTTCATCATTTACAAGTTTTTTGTGAATCCAAATAATATGTGTCAAAGTTACATGAACAAAATGTATGAGTTAGTTTGAAACTCCCAAATATATGTTTGGAATATTCAAAATCTAGTCCAAATTGCTCAAAGAGAAGACTCAAGTTATATAATAGTAGCTGGAGAAACATTTTGTTGAACCAATCGTTTGTTTGTTTAAGTACTCAGGTGATCCTAAATAGAAATGTTAGAAAGACAAACGAACTCAAACGGTAGTTACATAAATAGAAAAACGATCAAAATGGTTTCTTTTATTTTATGAATATGAATATTGTTTGAAGGATTTGGTCGGTTAGGGGGAATGAATCCGTTCAAAAGCTGCTTAAACCAATGCATTTGTCGCCTCTTTCTGGTTTCACAAACCGTCCCACCAGATTAACATATTATTACCTCAATTCTTGGACTTTGTTTGTTCTTTCTTCTTTGAACCACAATATTATTCTATCTTTCTCTCTCTCTCTCTCTTTATCCACATATATATATATAAGAACATGGAGACGAGTTCCAAATCTTTCACATCTAGATTTTGCTACTCTGCACGTACTTTTGAAACTTGTGGTTTGAATAATTCTCTCACATAAAATAAGAAAAGAAAAGAGATTCTCTCTTATTGTATAGCTTGGTTTATGCTCTTCCTCTTCTCTTCCACCTGAGTCAACATCATCTTTTTCATCTCCAAAAGTTTTTCCTTTTTCTTAATACATTATTTTTATTTCAAATTTACAGTTCATTTCCAAGTTTTTATTTCTGAAACTCAGAGCTGTTTCTCTATTTTGGTCACATGGTTTTGATCAGAACATAACTCTTACTCCACCAAGGCAAATTTAATTCCCTCTTGTGACCCCCACGTCATCTTCTTTCCCATTTTGAATCATTTGGGAACATTCATCATCATCTAGGAGAAGAAAATGGAAAATGGGTTTTATTCAGATTGGAAAGATACTTCTTCTTCTTCCTTGTTTGGATCAGAGAACATGGAGGAAGAGCTTGAAGAAGGGGTTCTTAGAGCTGAAGAGCTTTTCTCATCCATTCCTCAGCCTCAGACACCAAAAGAGCCTATGGAGTTTCTTTCCAGATCCTGGAGCTTATCTACTTCTGAAATCGCCAAAGCACTTGCACTCAAACATAGACAACAACAAGATCAGTTTTGTGCTGCTCAGAACAAGACTCCTCCTCTTCTCTTCCCTGCTGCTGCTGCAGATCCCCTGATGGTACACAAACTTTTATCCCATTTTTCTCAATTCCAATCAATAAAGTCAGAGACTTTTCATTTGTATCTGATCTTGATCATTTTAAACTCTGGGATTTTGATTTTAGGCAGGTAAGATCATGAACTCGGTTGGCACACGCCGATCAGGGCCATTATCCAAATGGTTTCACCACCACAAGGAACACAGCAGTAGCAGCAGCACCATCACCACCGGTCTCAAGAAGAAAGACAAGGCGCGTGTTGAGAACGCCCACCTGCATTCTGCCGTCTCTATAGCTGCTCTGGCCGCAGGTTTGGCCTCTGTGACCTCTGCAACCAACTGCCAAGGGCCAGGCTCCAAGATGGCTCTGGCTTTAGCCTCAGCCACTGAACTCTTGGCCTCACACTGTGTCGAGATGGCTGAGCGAGCCGGTGCTGACCGTGCACGTGTTGCTTCCACAGTTATGTCTTCTGTGGATATCCACAGCCCCGGTGATCTCATGACTCTAACAGCCGCTGCTGCAACTGGTAAGGATATATTGTTCGAAACTAGCCTGGGATTTGTCGTACCTTCACAAGGCTTTTTCGGCTTTACGGGCGTGTATATTTGATGTGATTCCTTTTTAACTGACACTAGCTTTGAGAGGAGAAGCGGCTCTGAAGGCGAGGCAGCCTAAGGAAGCAAGGAAGAACGCAGCTATTGCACCGTTCGAGAGAAGCTTCTCTGACTCACATTGGCATGCAAACGTTCAGTATAGATTGCAAGAACCAAATCTTCCATTTGAAGGCGAACTGATGCAATGCTCCCGAAATGGTAATCCTTTCCTGTCTGTGAGACTTTGATCAATTGAAGAGTTCAATGAGATTAGACAGAGAGCTTAACTTTTCTTTCTTATGCTTGAACTTGCAGGAGTGCAGCGAAAGCGTGTCTGTGTATATATCAACAAGAAATCTCAGGTGACTTGATCAGTATCCATAACACACACATCTCCCTTCACTTTTGATCCCATGCTTGCTTACTAGGCTGCTTATGATTTTGCAGGTAATAATCAAACTCAAAAGCAAACATGTCGGAGGGGCATTTTCCAAGAAGATCAAATGTAAGCATTTCTTAATCATTCACTTAATATACATTACCTGAAAGACAGACATTCTGAACCTACTGTTCCTCCTTCAAGGCGTTGTCTATGGAGTCTGCGATGAGAAATCAGCTTGGCCTTACAGGAAAGAGAGGGAAAATTCAGAAGAAGTCTACTTCGGTCTGAAAACTGGACAAGGTCTTTTAGAGTTCAAGTGCAAGAGCAAGATTCACAAGCAGAGATGGGTTGACGGGGTTCAGTCTCTTCTCCGCCAAGTAAATTGCTTCGAGGCTGCCAAATGCTCGCTGGGATCTCTGAGTCTCACCAGTCACACGTGATGCAGGATCCTGTATACGTTGATTATATACATCTATATATATATCCACATTTTTGCTGTTGTGAGGTATTTGTAAAAACTGGCAATGTACAATCTCAATCTCAGACTTTTGGATAAATCACAGCAGGTTGTTCAAATGAAATGATCACATCAAGTGGTATGTACAGAAAGACCTCAGAAGAAAATAATGGATCTCAACAGAAAATTGAACCTTTTTTATTTCCAATGATTCAGGTTCTGATTTGCTTAGCCGATACATTAACGTGTAAAGCTATGAATAACATAAAAAACTTATAGAGAAATGGTATGTATGAGTATATGACCTTGCTTGTATGAGCGGTTCATATGAAGAATCAGGTGAGAGAGATTTTCATGTTGGCCGTACTAGAATACGACAGTCTTGTGCGTCCCATAAGGCAATACCCGAAGTTCACAGTAAGATTTTATAGCTTTCATGAGGCATTTTTTCTCAAGGTCCTCTGATTTCTGGACGAAGCTCCTCAAGTTGTCTCGGTGACAAACTCTCTCAACCTGCAAGATTCAAAATTGAGATGCTACTGAAGAACAATGCAACCCTCAGAAAAAAAAGATTAGTTGGGAGATGAATCACCATTTGTTCAATGATAGGACCTGAGTCAAGTTCCTCTGTAACAAAGTGAGTTGTTGCACCAATTAGTTTCACACCTGCATCAAATGCCTACCAACAGAATCTAGAAGTTTAAGAGACAGGGACGAGCACAGAGAGATAAGGACGAGAGTAAATATTAGTAACGCAATTCAAGCGAGGTAGAGCCATCGAAGAAGTCAGAAACCTGTTTCGCGGGATGTCGCCCCTTGAATGATGGCAAGAGACCATGATGGATGTTGATTACATCTTTTCCATAACTTTTCAAGAAATTACCGGATAGAAGCTGCGAAAGGAAACTGTTCCAGTCACTATCAAAGCAAGAACCGCATTAGGACTTTTGGGTCAAATTAGAGAAATAGCGAGCAAGTTGTAAGAGGTACATTCATCAGAATGAGAGAGCTTAGTGACAATCATTTGTTATGCATTGGATAAATGTAAAGAGAACGAGCTTAGGATGAAACTTAAAAATCTGATATACCTGCATGTATCTAGCGAGAATTAGAAAATCGGTATCCTTAACCAATTCCAAAATCTCCTCTTCTATTTTGTTCTGATCGGTTGTCGGCAAATAATGATATGAGATGCCATGCCTCTGGAGAAACCGCATGATATGGGTATTTGGAGCTCTTTCATGATTACTGGCACACAAAATATTACTGAATTAGTAGGCATAAATACATACCTAATACATATCCATTCAGTCCGATGAGAAGAGTAGTGACGAGGTCACCTTATCACACATGTTATATCGACAGGAAGTTTCCCGTCCTGCCATTTATGCAACATTTCAACCAGACAATGATCCTACAGACAGAAGAATCACCACAAGTTCAGGATAAAGAAAACAAGAGCACACAGAATAAGAAGATGACATTAATGGACCTGTTTGGACAGTAAAAGAGCTATCTTGTATTTGGGGTCTAAAGAGGGCACTCGTACAACAGAGCTGAGAGCACTGAATTTTTGAGCTATAGTCTGAAAATCTTGAGACATCTGACTCCTCGGCCATTTTACAGGATCAAATACAAATTCGCTGCCCAAGAAATCACCTTTTCATCACAACTAAACCCAAAAATAGTATCTTTAATTGCAACAAACTCAGTCTGTAAAAATCAAAATGCTCCAAGCTACTTGGAGTAGACATTCATTGGCTTCAGAAATTAGAAAAGACGAGATTTTGAATTGGAGAAACCTTCTAGAGTAGAAGACGTTGTTGTTTTCAGGAACAAAAACATCGTAACCAAGAATGTTTCCTCCTTTTGCAGCAATACAATCTGATAGCTTCGCTACAATCCCAACCACATCCTAAAAGCACAGAAATGAGTCGCACAAGTATAATAGGGTCAATTCATATTCGATTGATTATACGTACCGGACAATGGAAGACGTGGACTCCGGGGATGAGAACTGGAGATACAGAGGAATCGAGGGACTCGCCGTGGAATTGACAAGATTTAAAGGACCTCAATGATCCGAAAGCTGTGGCGGAGACTCTTCGTATCATCGTCGCAACAAAGCAACCACCTTTCAGCTCATTGGCACCATTGTTACTATATCTCAATTCTGTGTTTGTGTATCATCCTCAAATTTTACAAGAAGATAAACTGAATCGACTTTTGTTTTTTACTTCATTTCATTTTTCTAAATTGCCTTTATCTTCTATCCTTAGAGAGAGAGAGAGAGAGAGAGAGAGAGAGAGAGGGCTCTGGAGTTGGGAAATGGCGATTGTAAAGTATGGAATCGTAGGGATTGGTATGATGGGTAGAGAACATCTCATCAATCTTCACCATCTCAGAGACCAAGGGCTCGCCGTCGTTTGCATCGCCGATCCTCACCTTCCCTCACAACTTCTAGCCATTGAACTAGCTCGATCCTTTGGTTGGGAACTCAAGGTATTCCCTTTTTCCCGGAGTGAGTCTGTATTGCGAGTTTCAAACTAAATATGTTTCTCTGCGATACAGGTGCCTGATATAATTGATAACGCATACGTTATAATTGAGTTTGACAATGGATGTCGCGGGATGCTGGATCTTTGCATGTTTGCTGAAGGAAGCAAAAATGAGCAAGAAATTTCTGTTACTGGTGACATTGGAAAGGTGATTTCCTTTGAAATTTGATGGTTTTTATGCTCTTATAGGCCAAATAAGTGTTCTCAGACCATTTCATTGGATTTGTTCATATGATCCACGCGTTTTGAGTTGGGTCAATATTTCTGTGCAGGGGGAGGCACTTGTTCCAGATGGTATAGTTCGATTTGGTATCCGTGCTGAAGGAAGAGAGCACGTTCAGACGATAAAAGCCGAGGATGAAAGAATCAAGTAAGACTTATCCACATTCATATTGTCTTACAATGTAGAGTCTCTCATCATTGCATAATGAGGTTGGTGATTCAGATATGAAGGGCTGCATCACGGGTCAAGTTACTTGGAACACCTGACCTTCTTGTCAGCAATCAGAGGCGAAGGAATAGCAGACGTTGATTTGGAAGACGGATTGATGGCTGTTGCCATTGGAGTTGCTGCACAGCTCTCCATCGAGCAGCGCCGCTTTGTAAACATTGACGAGGTCTTGTGACTTGTGAGTGATAGATAAGTAAAAGCAAACCATAATAACTAGACCATTGTAAATCTCTGGTACATATGTTTCACATCAAATTGTTCGTTGTAAGATGAGAGAGTAAACAAATGTTATAGTAAGATAATATTTTCTTTGTTAACTTATATGTGTTTAAAGCTTCATTTAGTAGATTTGGATTGATACCTAGGTACTATGAGTTATTTTGTCCTGCTTGTCAATGGGAACTGGATCCAGCATGAATTGAACCAATATAACCGGTCAAAAACCAAAATGATATGTGATTGAAAATCGAATATTAACCGACAAAATTGAACCGGAATCGAATAAAAATTGGCGTAGCGAAAAATTGAGAGTGGCGCGCTTTTGATTTTGCCTAGATTTGGGGAACATTCTTGTACTATCCGCTCAAATTTCAAAATTCCGATCTGCGTCGAGCGAAAATGGAAGACGACGGTGGAGAGAGATCAAGCTTCGTCGCCGGACTCATCGAGAACAGAGCCAAAGAGGTACGTACGGCGTCTCCTTTCCTTTCCGAGGACTTCGATCTGCTTCGTGTTCTCTTTGGGTCTCCGATTTTGCAAATTCTCACAAGGTTGTTGATCGGAAATTCTCTGGGTGGTGATGTTTGATTTCGATTTTGAATTTCTCTGGTTAGGTTGGAATGGCTGCGTTTGACCTAAGGTCCGCTTCACTGCATTTATCGCAGTATATAGAGACAAGCAGCTCGTATCAGAATACGAAGACGCTCCTGCGTTTCTATGATCCAACTGTGATAATTGTTCCTCCCAATAAACTAGCGGCAGATGGGATGGTTGGGGTTTCAGAATTGGTTGATAGATGTTATAGCACCGTTAGGAAGGTTTGATTTTCTGCAATTGATAAATGTTTCTGTTCAAATTCGGAATTGAAATGTACATATGTGTATTTATTTTATCACAAACTATCTAACTGTTACTATATATTCTCTCTTCTTGCAGGTTGTGCTTGCCCGTGGCTGTTTTGATGACACCAAGGTCAGTTGTAGTACAAACACGGCTTAATCGAAGGGATCTTGGCCTTTGTACTCATGTATATTTATAAATTGGGAATGCGTTGTTTGTTGTATGTTTCAGGGTGCGATGCTCATTCAAAACTTAGCTGCAAAAGAACCTGTGGCGCTTGGTTTAGACACTTACTATAAGCAGCATTATCTCTCACTGGCTGCTGCTTCAGCTACAATCAAATGGTGTTTGCATCCTCAACATTTTTTTGCTTCCGTACACTATCGGTTTGGTGTTTTTGAAATACTGAGTTATATTTGTTGTCATGAGCAGGATAGAGGCGGAAAAGGGTGTGGTAGTCACCAACCACTCACTGAATGTATGTCTTTCGTTATGTACACTTCTTCAATACCACAAGCTGTTTCTTCTTTGGGTTGTAACCTCCCCTGTACTGCTGATAGCATTTTCCTTGATTGTGTTGCCTATGTTTAGGTAACTTTTAATGGATCGTTTGATCACATGAATATCGATGCAACAAGGTACAATCCCCGTGATATTATATCACGTTCTTAGTCTATTAAAGTATAACTTTATCATCAAAATTATAACTCGTTTTGCTTCATTGGTTGTTTGGTTTGTTGGTAGTGTTGAGAATCTGGAAATCATTGATCCATTCCATAATGCTCTTTTGGGCACTAGCAACAAAAAGAGGAGTTTGTTCCAAATGTTCAAGACAACAAAAACTGTCGGCGGGTATCTAGAATTTGCTTCTTCTTTTTTTCTCTTTGTCTCTTATGAAAAAATATGAGTCTGGCATTTCAGCATTCTAATTGTAATCTTCATAGTATGTTCCGCAATCATGTGCATTTTTCATTGTTCCTTTAACACACTAGTCAATTTTATTTCATACATTCTATGTTGGTCAGGACTAGGCTTCTTCGTGCCAATTTGTTGCAGCCTCTGAAAGATATTGAAACTATTAACACTCGCCTGGACTGCCTGGTTAGTATAGTTATGCGCTGGATATCATATTTTCCAAGGAATTTTCAATTTCCGTTATGTGTTCAACAATTTGATATACTGAGCTTAATCATTGTGCAACTACTCGAAATTTTCCATTGCTTCATGATTTATTAAACGTACAACAAATTTCCATTTCTTGTAACTGCAGGATGAGTTGATGAGCAATGAACAACTATTTTTTGGGCTGACACAGGTTTTACGTAAATTTCCGAAAGAGACTGGTAAGTAACTAAGAAAGAATATGGGAAAATCTTGAAATTTTCTCTTTACATCCAGAAATTTCAGATTGGTTATTCTTTTTATCATATCATCCAAAAAAATTATCCACAACTTTTCAGATAGAGTTCTTTGTCATTTCTGCTTCAAGCCAAAGAAAGTCACTGATGCGGTCTTAGGTTTCGACAATACCAGAAGGAGTCAAAACATGATTTCAAGCATTATCTTACTTAAGACTGCATTGGATGCTTTGCCTCTGCTTGCTAAGGTCTTTTATTTCTCATTTTGTTATGATTTTTTGCTTGATTATGTATCTATGTCTGTGACCTCTGTCCCTTACCAATTACGCCCTGTCCCATGTAAAACTGCAGGTTCTTAAGGACGCAAAGTGTTTTCTTCTGGCCAATGTTTATAAGTCCGTGTGTGAAAATGAAAGATATGCTTCCATCAGAAAAAAGTAAATCTTAACTATGATTTTATTTTCTAGATGTATTTTCCATTTCCTCCGTTTGAGGCTTCTTTAAATTAAAGTTTTCTCATAACTGGACTCTTTATCCTCTTGTCGTATCAGAGTCGGGGAAGTTATTGATGATGATGTTCTCCATGCACGGGTTCCTTTTGTTGCCCGCACACAGCAGTGTTTTGCTTTAAAAGCCGGAATTGATGGATTTTTGGATATTGCGAGGAGAACCTTCTGTGATACTAGTGAAGGTGAACCAAGAATGTGCTTCATTTTGTATTCTCACTGGTTTTCCCTTCGACAAATCTGTTCTACTATTCTAAAATCTTGTAACCATTGGCAGCAATACATAATTTGGCCAGTAAATATCGTGAGGAATTCAACTTGCCAAATCTAAAACTCCCTTTCAACAACAGGCAGGGCTTCTTTTTCAGAATTCCTCAGAAGGACGTTCAGGGAAAACTTCCAAGCAAGTTCACTCAGGTCATAGACGCACTTCCCTTGGAAACTTGATATTCTATCTATATGGTTTTCCTGACTTTATTTTTCTTGTACCTGGAATGTTTCCAGGTTGTAAAACATGGGAAAAACATACATTGTTCGAGTCTGGAGCTAGCTTCTGTAAGTTGAATCATCATTCCACAATTTCCTATGCCTGGTTTCCTTGTCTGATTCTCTTGGCACTTAATAATTTCAATGTTAGCAGTTTAGGCGCACATTATAGCTAAGTATACGAAGTTTAATGTTTGCTGCAAATGATAAAGAATGAACTATACTCTCCACCCAAGTTTTTTATTAAGTGAAGATTTGAAACACCATGGATCTTTTTGATATGAGAAGAATGAGCCCTCAAATTTAGCTCAAGTAGCAGTTATGTTCATGATTCACACACCTAGATGCAATGTTTCATTAAATATCTATGGTACATTGATCTATATGTGCAGTTGAATGTCAGGAATAAGTCTGCGGCGGGAGAGTGTTATGTTCGAACGGAAACATGCCTGGAAGGTTGATATTTGCACATTCTTCGCAACTATATACAGTTATACATTATATTACATAAATTTATATTCCTATCAGGCTTGGTTCTTTTATGCCTATTACTTGAAACGTTTTCCATTTGTATGCAGCACTAATGGATGCCGTAAGGGAAGATGTATCTGCCCTCACACTCCTAGCAGAAGTCTTATGTCTTCTAGATATGATTGTTAATTCATTTGCTCATACAATATCCACAAAGCCAGTGGATCGATACTCTAGACCTGAACTAACAGGTAGCTGATTCTCCAATTATTATTCCACAATCATCTACCATCGTATCATCCCTTATTTCTTTGCTCTAAATTAGGAAATAGACTGCAGAATATCTTGTGTACATTGCACCACATATGAAATGATTGATCAACGTTTTGTGTGGAATTTACTTGTGTATATACCTTTTGGCAGATAGTGGCCCACTAGCAATTGATGCTGGAAGGCATCCCATCCTAGGAAGCATACACAACGACTTCGTTGTAAGTTTTTCCTGCTACTTCCTATGGTAATATCACTCTATACAACTAATTCTGAGAACTCATCTTGGTGGCAAAGCTTAAAGAAGGATATCCGACAATTATTATGTCACCCTTTCTTCTCCTTTTAGGCCCTGTGTATTCTTGTATAACACAATCTTTTTCTTTTGCAGCCTAATAGTATCTTCATGTCAGAAGCAACCAACATGTTGGTAGTTATGGGTCCAAACATGTAAGAGGACACTTGCTTTACTCCCTCGATTGATGATCAATTGTCCAGCATATCTTCATTGAGTCATGTTTGTATTTGCATTCCTTCTCTTAAGGAGCGGAAAGAGCACATATCTCCAACAGGTGTGTCTTGTAGTCATTCTTGCTCAGATTGGCTGCTATGTCCCAGCTCGCTTTGCAACTATAAGGGTGGTTGACCGCATATTTACGAGGATGGGGACAATGGATCACCTTGAGTCAAATTCAAGCACGGTAATCCCTTAAATTCCTGCTCAGAGATTATCACATGTCTGATAGATGATCATTATCCCTTGTGATATCAACTGTTTAAATCCCAACATTTCTCACTCTCATTCCTCTCTTTTGTATGTCACAGTTTATGACAGAGATGAGAGAAACCGCTTTCATAATGCAGAATGTCACCAACAGGTAGGCCTTGTGAAAGCATTGATACAAGCGAACCTTTTTCTCAGTTCATTTCTTTTTTGTTTCCCTTCAATATGTAGGTGTTTGATAGTCATGGATGAACTCGGGAGGGCAACTTCTTCCTCAGATGGGTTAGCAATGGCATGGAGTTGCTGCGAGTATCTCTTATCACTCAAAGCGTAAGCATTTTTTACTACTTTTTTCCCACCAAAGTCACCCAAAAGGTACTTGATAAGTAAATTAAAAGTGTGTGTTTACTGGCTATCATCATCCTTCAGGTACACAGTATTTGCAACCCATATGGACAGTCTCGCAGAGTTAGCAACCATCTACCCAAATGTCAAGGTTCTTCACTTTTATGTAGACATCAGAGATAACCGCTTAGACTTCAAGGTTTCTTCTTCTCTCTCTAGTATGGGTTCGGGTTTTTTCCGCTACTACTGCTAAATGGTACATTTTCTCATCAGTTTCAACTGCGAGATGGAACCCTACATGTTCCACACTACGGCCTTCTGTTAGCAGAAGTGGCTGGTCTGCCTAATGCAGTGATCGAAACGGCTAGGACCATAACCTCAAAGATCACAGACAAGGTATTACCAAAACCATACTAAACTGAATATACAGAAATAAGTTTTATCAAAATAAGTTCTGTCTTCTGATGGGACAGGAAGAGAAAAGAATAGAGCGAAACTGTGGGAAGCATCATGAAATGCATCGCATTTACCGGGTGGTTCAAAGGTTGATATGCTTGAAGTACTCTAGACAGCCGGAAGACTCAATCCGACAAGCTCTCCAAAATTTAAAGGACAATTTCATTGAAGAAAGACTCTAAAAAGTTTATCTCCACAATCTAAATGCATTACCACTTCTCTACCAGGTAATTTTTTATCTTTAGTATCCTTTCATAACTACAAACATAATAATTGGAATTTCTTACTTATAGCTTCATAATTTTTTTAAAAGAATTAATATATCCCACCCTATTCACATTCAGAGATCCCAAGGCACGACAAAATCTCAACTCATTCAAGCAAAAACAAAACCACAATCAATATAACTAAGAAACTTAGATTTATGGTCAGATTCAAAGTTTAAGAAACAAACTCTTGAATGTGAAATCTTCCATCTCAAGTAATTCTAGAATTCCAAAACATAGATCCAAACAGAAGATATACCACTTTGATAAAAACAAAACATAGAGCTGATCATCTGTAACGACGGAGAGAAAGGGAGTTGTTCTTCTTCCAGGTAGCTCTGCGGGAAGGACGGTTCTTGTGATTATTGTGACCCTTTCCGCGAAGACCACGATTCTTCTTTCCTTCTGAGGTAAGCCCTCTAAGCTCTCTGTGCTTGTGCACTGGGTTGCAGATCCAGTTGATCCTTGGATCATTCCGGATGGCATTGTGTGCTGGGTCAACTAGGATGATCTCATAGTACTTGTAGGTAGAATCCTATGTACACAGAAACAAGCACACCATTAATCAACTGAATCCATCATCACATCAGAAGAGATCTAACTTTTTCAACCAAACATTAAAATATATATGCATTCACATATACAATTACCAGAAATCATTTCATATACACAAGCTCATTCTCAAAATAATAAGAAATGATATGCAAGGATTGGTAAATAGCAGTTATCAGCAAGTGTTTGGTGATTACCTCATTGAGCCAGTAGGAGTTAACGACTCTAAGGCCACCCAATTTGCGACCAGCACGTTCCTCGGCAACAGATCTCTTACTGCGCTGGAATTTGAGCTGAGTAACTCCCTGGTTGGTGGGTTTACCATACACAATACCCTTAGGCACTGGCCTCTTGCGACCTCCACGTCTCACACGAACACGGTAGACAACAAACCCCTGTCACAACCACCAAAGATAGTTCAGTAATCGTAACATTAAACAAAGTAAATAATTCAATCCATGGCATAAAGAAAATGTATCAATCTTAGACAAGAACAGAGTCCACGGTAGTTAAAGAGCTGTTCAGTCAGAAGATTGAATTGATGTAGCTGGTTTCAGGAAGTATTCTATCATATTGACGCAGACATTAATGCCTACGCGTCAAGACACCGCTTGACCAGCAAATTAATCATTTAAGGCTTGGTTCGAGATTACACGAAAATGAAAGAGATGAAGAAGAAACGAACCTGCTTGGCCTTGTAGCCGAGACGACGGGCCTTGTCTGGACGAGTGGGACGAACCAGACGAACGATCGAAGGCTGCTGGCGATACTCCCAGCACCTAACCCTCTGCAGAAACCTCATCACATCCGACTGCTTCTTCCTCCATAGCTCCGACACGTACTTGTACGCTCCTGCCGCCAAAAAAAACCACATTTCTTTCAAATCCTATGAGCTACACAGAGAGAGATAGAGAGAAACACATACCCATTGCGAATTCCGGCGTCGCAGTCACTTGTTTCTTCCAATTAGGTTTCGGCTCTTAAATAGATGGTTCCATGCGGGAGCTAGGGTTTCCTTCAGTGTGGCCCATTCGCTTTATTTTATTGGGCTTTAATTACAGTCATGGTTTTCTTTAAGCCCACACTTTTATCATTATTAATTCATAAACCGGTTCAATTGCACAAACCGTTACGGTTTCTCAGTATAAAAAAAAACAAAAAACAAAAGTACGATAAGATTATTAGGGAAACTCTTTTGGGTACGAAACGACAGTGCTCCGCACAAGCCCTAGAGTCTGTTTCTTCTCCGGCGTTTCTCGAGATCTCACCGATAATCATTGAGGATTCGCTGGTCGTTTCGATTCGGTGGTTGGAGCTTCAGGATTTTGGTGGATTGAAGCCCAGACGTTTGGTTGTGAAGATTTTTTCGGAGACATCTCTAGTGTTGTGGCGGAGCTTTGTCCTTGCCAATTACTCGGTTCGATTCAACGCGGCCGCTTGTGGATACTTGTTGTTCATCTGTAGATTTGACGCTGTCTTGATTCGTGTGAGGGAGAGGTTTCGCTTGTTCAAAGTAAAGAACCATATTAGTTTTCTCTTGTAGTTTGTTTTTGTTTTGGGAAATCAATTTCAATTTCTCTACGGAAGGGCCTGAATTAGGGTTCTTAAAAATAGTAATTGTATTTGGGTTGTATCAGATAAAAAAAAAACAAATTTGAATGGCAATATATTACAAGTTTAAGAGTGCGAGGGATTATGATACCATCTCCATGGATGGTGCTTTTATATCAGTTGGTTTTCTCAAAGATAAAATTTACGAAACTAAGCATTTGGGAAGTGGTAAAGACCTTGACATTGTCATCTCTAATGCCCATACTAACCAAGGTTTGTCTTCCTCTTTCTTACTACTCTTAATCCAGATTATCTACTTTACTACGTTACAATATGGTCTGTTTGTGTTCAGAATCAGTTCTCAAAGTGTGTAGATTTCGAGTATTTCATAGTATCTGGTTTTTTATTTCCGTTCGTTGAATTTGCATGCTTTGTGTTCTGACTCGTCTGTGGTGTTGTTTAGTATCTAGCTGCTTCACTACTTGTTTGTTAGTTGAAATCATTATATTGAAATACTTGAATCTACAATTATGACACCATCAATCAAGTTTTGGATACTGTATTTTCTTTGAGTTGCATATGGTTACTTCTGAACTTAGACTGTTTTTGATTGGTTGTGGTTGTGAATCATTAGAAAGAGTAATGCAGAATTTGATTCTTGATGTTCTCTATGAAACTTTTAACTACGACAATTTCCGCTTAGAGATGCAATATGCCCCCTTTATATATTTTGTTTTCTGCAATTTCAGAATATTTGGATGAAGCAATGTTAATCCCAAAGAATACTGCTGTCCTCATTCGCCGAGTCCCTAGAGGTCCTCGCATCAGAGTCATTACCCCACAAGAGTATTGTCCGAATTTTAATTTTTTTTCTTAATTGCTTGGTTCAATCCTTTGTAAAGTGAAAACATGCCATCCTGTGTAATGATGTAGATATCTACATTTTGCAGGCCTAGAGTTGAGGAGAAAGTAGAAAACGTTCAGACTGATATGAACAATCTTGTTACTGCTGAAGCATCAGCAGTGAGTTGTTTACAGCATTTTTTTTCTGGGTTTCTGTTGGCATTGAGTTCCAGTAGAAAAGTATTAATTTACACCTTAATCTATGTTTTAGGCTGAAGATGAGTGGGATGAGTTTGGGAATGATTTATATTCAGTTCCTGATGCCCCAGCTGTCCACTATAGTAACCCATGTCCTGATCATGCACCAGCCGATGAGAAAATAGACGAAGAAACCAAACTTAAGGCATTAATTGACACTCCAGCATTAGACTGGCAGCAGTAAGTATTAAGTAGTTCTTAAACTGATGGGCATGGGCATGTTGCATTGGACCTTGACGCTATATTTTGCACAACCTTCTGATCTTTCTTTCTTTTTTCAGACAAGGTGCAGGTAGTTTTGGCCCGGGCAGAGGTCACGGGAGGGGTGGTCGTGGTTTTGGTAACTATAATTCATCAATTTTTTGTCCAAAGTTTCTATTTAATCTTTGATGAAAATGCTAGATACTGAGACTGGTTTTATTTGTGCATGTAGGAATGGAAAGTAAAACGCCTCCGCCAGGATATATTTGCCATCGTTGCAATGTTTCTGGTATGTCAGATTTGGGGAATATTTATATTTGATTTTGTTGATTATGGTTTTAATACTGTCTCAAGTGGTATGGTTATAGCCTCTTAAAAATTGTGTTCTAAGTATCTTTGTTTCTAACTCAGGACATTTTATTCAACACTGCCCCACAAATGGCGATCCTAACTATGATGTGAAGAGAGTTAAACCACCTACTGGTATCCCCAAATCTATGCTGATTGCGACCCCAAATGGCTCTTATTCTTTGCCAAGTGGTGCAGTTGGAGTTTTGAAACCAAATGAGTAAGTTGTATCTAAATTAATATAGATAGGTTGTTATATACTACTTTTTTCATACGAGTAAGGCTTAATTAATGATTTGCGTTTATTTACCAAATTCAGGGATGCATTTGAGAAGGAAATGGAGGGATTGCCATCAACATCACGTTCAGTCGCGGAACTTCCTCCTGAATTAAGATGCCCCCTATGCAAAGAAGTAATGAGAGATGCTGCACTGACAAGCAAATGCTGTTTCCAGAGTTTCTGTGATAAGTGTAAGTTCTTTTGTCAAATTTAATACAGCTGATGCCTTTGCTGTTTCGCAAAAGCAAAATCCATCATTATCCATCACAGATCCTGGCTTTTTGACTTCTATATTCTACATTTCAGGTATTAGAGATCACATAATTGCCAAGTCAATGTGTGTTTGTGGAGCAACTGATGTACTAGCTGATGATCTTCTACCAAACAAGACCGTTAGAGATACTATAAACCGTATCTTGGAGTCTGGTAACAATAGTGCTGAGAATGCTGGCAGCATGTGTCAAGTCCAAGGTATTTCATTCTCACATTCTAAATCTTTTATATTTGTTTGTACCATTTTTTGGTGAACTAGTGCCTGTTAAATCTAGATATGGAGTCTGCACGTGTTCCACCTCCCAAGGTTCCATCTCCTTCTACATCTGTTGCATCTAAAGGTGAAAAAAACCCAGCTCCTAGTAAAAACGATGAGACTTCAACTGTAAAGCCGTCAGTAGAAATAGCGGAGATCACAAGTGTCCCTCAGGCTTCGGCAGCATTAGTTAAACTGGAAAATCCAGTTGATGCATCTGAAAACACTGGAGGATTTTTGAATGGCAAGGAAGCAGCAGTTTCACAGGTGAATATGCAGGCCCCCAAGGAAGAAATACCACAGCAGGTTGCTTCTGCGGAGCAAGGTAATCAGTGTTCCATTAGCTATTGAAATTTTTCCATTTATGATATATAAAAGAAGAGAAAGAATCACCCTTCACATTAAATTAATGCATACTTGTTTGCTCTTCACCAGGAAAAAGGAAGAAGAAGAAACCTCGGATGCCTCTAAATGGTAGCTATTTCTACTATTAGGCTACTCATGCTCTTTCTTCCCAGTCAATTTTAACTGTATGGAGAGGTTAACAGATTGTTTGTGTTTGTGTTTGTGATATGTTGCAGACATGCAGTGGAACCCTGTTCCATTTCAAGACCTAGCAGGCCCTGACTATATGATGTCCATGGGTCCAGGTCCCAGTAATCAGTACTTCAATGATGTGCAACCAGGCTTCAACGGCGTTCAACCGGGGTTCAATGGCTTTCATCCTGGTTTCAATGGGTTTGCAGGCCCTTATCCTGGCCCGATGCCTCCTTTTATTGGCTATGGAGTAGGTCACATGGACATGTCGTTTAACGGTGTGATGCATCCAGAACCTTTTGCTCCACAGAGCTTTGGGTTCCCTAATATACCACCACCTCATAGGTACTCACAACAAGCGAGGCTTGCACTCAGTTCATAACTGGTTTGTATTTTAGTTGTAGCTATGAGTAAGTTATATAATGAGCAGAGGACATTTTGACTTGAGCAGGGACCTTGCAGAGATGGGGAATCGTATGAATCTCCAACGCCCAATAATGGGGAGAGAGGAATTTGAAGCTAGGAAAGCTGAGATGAAAAGAAAGCGTGAAAACGAGAGACGGTCAGAAGGGTAAAGCACTGGACATTCACTGCTTTCAGGCTCATGTCTGTCTGCTGCAGCATGTTAACTTAGTTGTTTGTTTTTGTGTGATACAGAGGGAATACCTTGAGGGAAGGTGAGAAGAGTAGAATGATGAACAAGTCAGCAGCGTCTTCCTCACCGATGAAGTCAAAATCTGTATGTATCATTTTGTTGACTCAGTTATCTCTCTTTCTATCTCTTTACCAACTGGTTTCGCTTGCAAGGGACTGTGCTTTCATCACCCTATTTCTCTGCATTTGTCAGTATTACGTTAAGGAAAATGGGTTTATTCCACAATTGCTAAATAGGACTAGTCTGCTTTATAGTTGATTGGTTCAGGGGTAGATGAAGTAGAATGCATAAAAATGAATTGATAATTATTTTTCTAGGCAGTTTGGTCACAGGTGATCCCATGACATTTGGCCTCATCAAAATAGAAATCTATTAGGGAAATGAAAAGGATGATTTGGTCTTTTTAATTTCACCGGGTCAGAGATATGTTTCATTCAGTTTGTTCCGCAAGTGGATTAGCATTTTTTTTGCGGGTCCATAACACACCAATACTAACGTGTTACACTTTGTTGTCGTCAGTGTGAAACTTAATTCTCTTTTATTTCTCTTTAAATATATATTAAATATTTGTTATATAGTAATCTATTTAAATGTGTATTATTTTCACAAATTAACATTTGTTATATTTTAAAATGGTATCTATTTCATTTTAAAAGTAAATGTTAAATATATCAAACAATCATAGTCAATTACGACAAGTGTTATAAATTTCACGTAATGTTAAACTAGCATATGTCCAAGTCTTTTTTTTTTCTGTGTCGAACATAGCGTGATTATGACTTTTTACTGGAAGACTAACCTCTGCTTGCTTTCTCTTACTTATCCTTGTTCCATGATTCTAAATTAGAATAAAGTAAAAAAATATGTTGGGCCTTATGCATCTTATTGGGCCCAAAACTCAAACTTGCTAAGCAAATCAATGACTGACGATGCCTTGTTCTTCAATGCACAGAGACAGGGACCGGAGAGTCGGAGGGTTGACTCTCCTCCTCGAGTATCCAGCAGGAAATCTGAGCGTGATCGTCATTCAGAACACGATCGCCATCACAGCCACCGGGAGGATGATAGAAGCTGGGACCGCCACAGGGAGGCTGATCGCAAGCACCGTAAGAGTTCAAAAAAACCATCATCAGAATCAGAGGCAGTCGCAGCAACCGAATCAGAAGATAACCACAAGTCCAGTGTATTTGCTCGGATAAGCTTTCCAGAGGAGGAGTCTTCTGGCAAACAACGAAAACCATCAAAGTCTTCTCCAGCACCACCAGAGGCCTCGGTCGCGGCCGTTGGGAGGGAAAGAGAATACGAATCCAGTGATGATGAAGACAGACATTTCAAGAGGAAGCCATCAAGGTACTACGACCGGTCTCCTTCCGATGACCGCCATTCGAAGCACCGGTCAAAAGGAGAAAGATGGCGGTCTTGATTACTGTTGCAGTTGGAAGAATGAAGAAAGAAAGAAGAATTCAGAAATGAATGCAATGACTGAAACGCCGACGAAGCCATGGCCTTTTGGTAAAATGAGGAAAATTTAAGAAAAAACCTTTGTAATCGGATGTTTATGTAATATTATATATAAAATGGTGGTTTTATTTCTCACCATCTTTAGTTTTTTGTTTATTTGGAACGACTAATGTTGCTCGCTCTCGTTTGACTTTTTATCTAATAAAAATATCTTCATTTACTCGCTTAAATACTCAAGTCAGTCTGAAATGTATGGATTCATCAAAATGTTGTTTCTTAAATTTTGACGCTTATAACTTGTGGAGTAATCCTTGGACGCCATTTGGGCCTCTAATTCATTGCTCTCATCTTACACAGTTTTTGTTTGCCTCAAACATCCACTAGCAAAGATAAAAAAAAATATATATAATCTTACAAGTCCAATCCAATCAACTATTGTGAGATGAGATTTTTGTCCATGTATCCCATACATAGATCTTAACGTAAATAAGCCTACACCTACAACTATCAAAGGCTGGCTGGTTCCGACCCGCACTAGAGAGGTGAAAATAGACAAAAGAAAGCCTCCCCTGCCTATGTCTCACATCTCGGTAAGGATCAAAGAAGATACAATCACAACGTACGCAAGGAAGATGAATAATCCTATCTGAACCAATAATCTTGGATTTTCTCTCATGTTTGGGGACGTCACCGACCTGTCGGAAACAAAACCCTTTGTCAGACTAATTTGTTGAATTGTTCTTCCTATACAATAAACCCAAGGGGAGAGATCAATCCTTAACCTTGCAATGCGCTGGGAGAGCCGATGAAACGGTAAACTTTGGATGAACACGATGCCTGGTCCCGTTAGAGTCGCTGTCACTACGTTTTCACCCTTTTTTGGATAAAATGTAGAAAGTTGTAGAGATGTTAGATGGATTTAGATTTGTAAGTTTGAGAGAGGGAAATATCCTGAAACGTACCCCGAAGACTGCCCGTCTTACAGGTGCAGCATTGTATTTGATTTGGAAATTGATGGAGGGAGTGAGAGCCGCAATGCAAGAAACATCAATGGTGAGAACTTCTCCCACCTCCAGGTTTTTCTGTACAACTTATGAAGCAAATGGATTACGGTCAGATTTTATGGAATAGAAGGCCTAAACTGAAAGACAAAAATAGTTGCTTACCAGAGCCACCGGCAATAATAAAAGCAAGACCCTGGCCAGATAGCTTTTGTCTCAGAAACCCCTGCAACAACGATAGTGTCATGTACAGGAAGCAACTCGAAAAGATATAACTCTTAAAAGTTTTGAATACAAATATATTGTTTGCCTAACCTCAGCGCCAGCTGCTACAATATTTCTTGCTCTATGTCTCTGGTAAGCAGAGTTTACGACCTTCACATCATGGACAGAACAGAGAAATGCATCTGGCTGCACAACAAGAAGAAAAAGTCACATGATAGAATGGGAAGGAAAAAGCTGAGAACTAAGCATCTACACACACAGACAAGTACAATATATATAAGAAAACTAAGGATTTTAGTTCATCATCTCTACCTGGCATAGGAGGTCCCCACCAAACATTGCCAAATCAATCTTGACGGAAAGAAAGAACCCAAGGTCATTATTAAAACACATGATGTTGGAAGAAAATTATGGCAAGGTAGAATCACTAACTGGGAGAATCCTTGCCAAAGAAGGTGTAGCGATACCGACAAATCCATCGTTTTGGCCGGAGTTGCGAAGAAGTATACTGCTAACACTCTTGCCTAAAATCCACTGGACAAGTCCAACGTCTTGTTCAGGGGTAAAAGTATTGTCCATCTCAATGGAACCAGACATGTAGCACATGGAACCTAGAGCACTTTCTCAAATCAGATAAACACATATACAATTTAACCCAAGAGATGTTACAAAAGGAATCGCAAAAAGACCATTTTAGAGATTACCAGGCTTAGCAATGACCTTGTCCTGTGGTTTTAACATTATCTGAGAAGAAGAAACAAATGAAATGGTTAGAAAACTTGAATAACCACAAAATGGGCAGACAATGTGAACACTTACCTGAACAACTTGAGCTTCACCACCCAAAATCTGGAAAGGTGTAATTGTATCTTCTTGACTCTGCATCAGATGATCACTTGTGAGTAGGACTTAGAGACAGAGTGAAGAAAACTACTATCTCATCTTAAAAAAGCTGTAAAAGAGGAACGAATTCACAAAACGCCTAAACAAGGTCGAATCGTGAGCTCAACCATAATAAGTGGCAAGAAACGAAAACAAGACACCACCACCTGCACTAGTGTAGATCCCAAAATTCGCAAGGACGAACCTGATAGACATAAGGCTGAAATGGAGTAGAGAAAAACGGAGCAGCCATGGCCGATATTCACCACTCTCAAATTCTCTCAGATCGGCGATCTCCAAATTTCCAAAATCCGGCCGAAATGTTTGAACCTACGCGTGGATTCTGCTGACGTGGGGTGATTCCATTGGTCATCTATAACAAATCCACGTCCCCGGTTTAATTTGATTAGATTTTGGTACAAAAGTTACTTATCAACACGGTTTGAATCTTATTGTACAATTTATTAGTGAAAACATCAAATAATTTCAGTTTATATGGCTCGTTCGGTTTTATCGGGTAGTTTGGTTGATAGGTTCGATTTTGAAATTTGATTAAATGGGCCGAATTTTGATTAAGTTTTTAACTTATACTGTTATAACCAAAAATACAAGGGGATGATTGTTGGACTTTAGTTTTAGTCTACTTGTTTTAAGAAAAAATACAAAATCTTTATTAATCATGTTGTTGTTGTGAATCAAGAGAAAGAGAAGGGGAATTTCGTATCTTATTTCATTCATCAAAGGATCCTTTATATAAAGATCAATACATAAGAGAAAATGAAGTTTCCTTTTCCTAAAAAGAAATACATAATAAGGAAATCCTTGTTCAACAAAGAATGCATAAAAGCCTCCTAATACCAAATGTAGATGGGCCGTAATGGGCCAAAACTTGGTTATGACAATCCACTATGATTTATAACACTCCCCCTTGGATGTCATAACCGTAAATGGGCTCATAATACGTTTTGGATGTTGCCTCATTAAAACCTTACCAAGTAAAACCCAATTGGGACAAAACCGTGGTGAAGGAAAAAGAGTACAACACGTATTACTCCCCCTGTTCTGAACCTCATTGAAGGTCTCTCAATCGATGCATTCCAATCTGATAAGTTAGCTTCTTGAACGTTGAGGTTGGAAGCGATTTGGTGAATAGGTCCGCTGAATTTTCACTTGACCGTACTTGTTGCACTTGAACTTCTCCAGCTTTCTGCAAATCAGATGTGAAGAAGAACTTTGGCAAGATGTGCTTCGTCCTATCACCTTTGATATATCCATCCTTAAGCTGTGTTATGCACGCTGCGTCGTCCTCGTACAAGACGGTTGGTTCCTGCTTTCCTTCGGTCATCCCACAATCAACTCTTATGTGCTGGGTCATTAACCTTAACCAAACACATTCACGACTGGCTTCGTGAATAGCTAATATCTCCGAATGGTTAGATGATGTAGCTGCAATGGTCTGCTTTATTGACCGCCAAGATATTGCCGTTCCACCATGAGTAAAAATATAACCTGTCTGAGACCGAGCATTGTGTGGATCCGAAAGGTAACCTGCATCAGCAAAACCAATTAAACCATCTTTGGATTGGTTAGTATAAAACAGACCCAAGTCTTTCGTTCCTTGTAGGTAACGAAGAATATGTTTAATCCCGTCCCAGTGCCTTTGGGTCGGACATGAGCTGAATCTAGATAGTAAATTCACGGCAAAACATATATCTGGCCTAGTGTGGCTCGCCAGATACATTAAAGCTCCTATGGCACTGAGATATGGCACTTTGGGACCAAAGACGTCTTCATCGTCTCTTTTAGGACCAAACTGATCTTTCTTTAGATCAAGAGATCTCACGACCATTGGGCTGGACAATGGGTGACATTGGTCCATATTAAATCGCTTGAGTACCTTTTCTGTATATGCCATTTGATGCACAAGGATTCCATTGTTAATGTACTCAAGTTGTCCCAAACAGAACTTTGTTTTTCCTAAGTCCTTCATCTCAAATTCTTTCTTGAGGTATTCAACTGTTTGGGCGATTTCTCCAGAGGTTCCTAGGATGTTTAAATCATCCACATATATTGCTATGATTATAAACCCTTTGTTTGCAAACTTATTTAGGAAAATACATGGACTAATGGGATCATTATTATAGCCTTCTTTGACTAGGTACTCACTCAATCTATTGTACCACATACGCCCACTTTGCTTCAGTCCATAAAGGGATTTGTTCAGCCTTATGCAGTGTTGTTCTCGAGAACCTTTCTTATCTTTGAGCTCAATACCCTCTGGTAATCTCATATAAATTTCATTATCCAGTGGACCATATAATTATGCGGTTACTACGTCCATTAGCCGCAAATCCAAATTTTCTCTTATGGCCAGACTTATTAGAAATCTAAAAGTTGTAGCATCCACCACAGGGGAGTATGTCTCCTCATAGTCTATTCCTGGTCTCTGTGAGAATCCTTGTGCAACTAGCCGTGCTTTGTATCTCACGATTTCACCATGTTCATTTCTATTCCTCACAAAGGCCCACTTATGTCCAACTGGTTTAATCTCATAGGGTGTCCGAATTATTGGACCAAAGACATCCCTTTTCTTTAACGAATTCAACTCCACGTTTATAGCTTCTTTCCATTTAGTCCAATCTTTACTCTGAGTGCACTCATATATTGACGTGGGTTCTAGATCCTCGCTTATATCCATAAGTTTAAGTGCTACCTTAAATGCAAATATATCATCAATTTCCACACACTTTCTATTCCATTGTATTCCAGACATAATATAATTTATTGAGATCTCATTATTATCAGGAACTTCAGAACCATGAAACTCGGCGTCCCGAGTCTCATTGCTTGGTACTATCGGTTCGGTTATGTCTGGGGTTCCATCCTCAACCACGGTTTCAGCACCTTTCTTTCTTTTCCGAGGATTCTTATCTTTGGAACCTATTGGCCGGCCACATTTTAAGTGTGTTTTAGACTCTGTAGCAACTTGATTGTGTCCCTCTTGGACATCAATACGAATTGGTGCATTAACAACTGGTATATATGATTTAGTAACTCTTTTCGGGTCAGCAAAGGAATCTGGCAATTGATTAGCTAGCTTTTGTAAATGGATTATCTTTTGAACTTCTAATTCACATTCTTGAGTTCGAGGATCTTGCCATTTTAAGGACGTTTGATTCCATGTAATTTCCTTTACCAGCTTATCATTTTCTCCTCCTAATGTTGGATAGACGGATTCATCAAAATGACAATCCGCGTACCTGGCCTTAAATAAATCACCCGTGGTTGGCTCAAGGTACTTAATTATAGTGGGAGAATCATATCCAACATATATCCCCATCCTCCTTTGAGGTCCCATCTTTGTTCTCTGTGGTGGTGCAATCGGTACATAAATGGCACATCCGAATGTTTTTAGATGGGAAATGTCTGGCTCATGACCCGTGAGTAATTGGGATGGAGAATATATATGCTCACTAGATGGCTGATGCGAATTAACTCTGCTGCATGTAAGACTGCATATCCCCAAGCTGAGACCGGGAGTTTTGATCTCATAAGCAACGGTCTGGCTATTAATTGTATACGTTTAATAAATGATTCTGCCAAACCGTTTTGTGTATGTACATGTGCCACCGAATACTCAACACTTACCCCCATGGACATACAATAATCATTAAACGCTTGGGACGTGAATTCACCAGCATTATCAAGGCGTATAGTTTTCAAAGGAAAATCTGAAAAGTGTGCCCTTAACCGTATTATCTGGGCAAGTAATCTTGCAAACGCCAAATTTCTAGTTGACAATAGGCAGACATGTGACCATCTCGTGGATGCATCAACAAGGACCATAAAATATCTAAACGTCCCACAAGGTGGGTGTATTGGTCCACAAATGTCTCCATGTAATCTTTCTAGAAAATTTATTGTTTCCTTAGTTACTTTAACTGGTGATGGCCTAGTAATGAGTTTCCCTAGTGAACATGCTTCACACGTGAGATTCTTTGGGATAACTCTCCTTTCTTTCAAGGTGTGCCCATTAGTACTCGCTAATATCTTTCGCATCATGTTAGAACCGGGATGGCCAAGCCGGTTATGCCAAAAAGTGAAACTCTCGTTAAATTCTTTGTTTACCATGGCATTTGCTTCTATCATTCCGATCTTAGCACAATAAAGGCCCGCAGAATTGGTAGGTATAGTCTCTAGGACTTTCTTATAGCCTTGGGTAATTTCAAAGATTTGAAGGAACTCTTTGTTACCTTCGTTCTTTATTCCATTAAGTTTAAATGAAAGCAATAACACAAAACCAAACACATAAAGTAGTAAAACGTAAAAACAAGCAAAACACAAAACAGAAAAATCGAAATCAATTTGGTCACTTAAGCAAATCTGAGGTTTCATAGTTTATCAAGTCATCTTGCTCATGATCAAAATCTCCTTCAATTATTTTCTAAGTATCATGAAAATTAAAGTCCAGGCATATGATGCAAAACAAGCCGTGGATGCATGATGCTTATTAAACAAGTCTTATGTTTCTAAAAGATATTCCTAACCAGTAACCTAGCATAAGATATCTATATGTTCATGATGCAAACCTATCAAGGCACGTTCGGTTAGTATGATGCAGTTTCAGTTTCAGGTTTAACAATCAAACAGATCAATCAATACAATCAAATTAACAAACGGTTCAATTAAATCATGCAACCAAATTCGGACAGAAGGTTTACTGTCGATCGACGGGTTCTCAGTATCGATCGACACAGGTTCAATTTAAACAACAGATTCGGGCAGAAGGTTCGGTGTCGATCAACAGAGACTTAGTGTCGATCGACACAGGTTCAATTCAAACGACAATTTTAGACAGAGAGTTCTATGTCGATCGACAGAGGTAAAGCCTGTCGATCAACAGAGGTGAAGCCTGTCGATCGATACGGGCTTAATTTAAGCAAAACGTTTTGATTTTAATCGGTTTAGGTTAGATATTCAAATTAGGGTTTAATTATGGTGAGCAGTTATGAAACAAGCAATCAAACAATAACAACAAGAACGAGCATGATTAGGTTTAGGGTTTCTAGGGTTTTATGAATTTAGGGTTTTGTTGTTCTTAGGATTTTGATTACTTACCTTAACCTCGTGATTGTTCTTCTAGTTCACCGTAACCGTTGATAGGCTGTATGAACTACTTCTAGTTCGCCGTAACCTTTGATAGGCTGTAAACTATGAGTTTGAGCTCGGAGATGAACAGTACGCGATGAACAGTACGTCGATGAACAGTATCGATGAACAGTAATCGCGTTTTTGTGTTTTTAGGGTTTTAGGGAGCAACTCGTGCTGATAACGTGTTGTGAATCAAGAGAAAGAGAAGGGGAATTTCGTATCTTATTTCATTCATCAAATGATCCTTTATATAAGGATCAATACATAAGAGAAAATGAAGTTTCCTTTTCCTAAAAGGAAATACATAATAAGGAAATTTTTGTTCAACAAGGAATACATAAAAGCCTCCTAATACCAAATGTAGATGGGCTGTAATAGGCCAGAACTTGGTTATGACAACCCACTATGATTTATAACAGTTGTAGCTTTGTTTTTAATTCTTACCAATCATAATGTAGCTTTCTTTTTAAAGTTAAAGCCCAAACAAAAAATCTTTTTTATAAAATAAATTTAGTTAACATATAAAATTTCTACATTCAACTAAATTTATTTTATATGTTTAAAGTAGCAATGGATTTCTAAATTATAATAATTTTTATCTATACAAACTAATTAAATTATAAATACATCACATAATATATACATACCAATCATGTTTTATTTTATAATATTTACAGCTAAAAACTTACAGCTACAGCTTTTAAATCTACATCAAAAGAAAATCTACACCAAAAAATTCTGCAGCAAAAAAAATGTACAACTACAGCAAAAACACTTACAATAAAAATTTTACAGCAAAAATTCTACAGCTACAGCCGAACCAATCACCCCCAAAGTTAGCAACTCTAAATCCAAAGTTTTAGATTAAAAAGAAAATAAACTAGAAATCCACCCAAAAATACAAGCAGGCCAACTCTAAATCCATACGGTTTTAGATTAAAAAAGAAAGATCATCAATTTTGTTGATGCTCCTATGTTGAGCCCGTGTCTGAAACTTCAGAGTGAGCGTCGTCGTCGTCGTCGTCATTCTGCAGTGAGTAGTGGAGGATTCACAATTTGATTTATACTATCTCGTGGATCCTCAACCGCGCTGTATAATGCAAACAACTGGGACTCCGTAGTTGCATCCCCAAGAACCACACTAACATAACTTCAAGTAATTCTTGGATGATCTTCAAAGCTTCCTCCCTCACATTCTGTTCATAGTCAAACGTGTCCATTTTCCCTGAAAACATTGAAAGAAGCAGGTGATAATGGTTTAAAGAACATTCTCTCAAATTGAGAAAAGCTAGTCATACAATTCTCCTAGCAATTCTAAATAAAGTAAGAGGTCACATTGGTACATATTTTGCACTAAGAAGGATGATATTCAATGGTTAAACTATTTGTTTGAACAATGCATGATATCGAATTTTAGCATCTCTTCTACTGTTCACATTGCAAAACATTTGTCTGTTAACTACTCAAACTCATATATATAATATTTTCATTTATGTACCTTTTATAGTATCATATCTAATAAAACAAACAAAAACACAAAATGATACAAAAATCGTAAATTTTTCCTCAAGAAATGACAAGAGAGGAGAAATAAAAGTAGAACATTAACAAAATAAATATAGTTAAGTAGGAAACAAATCAACCACACATAATCCATAAACAAATCAACCAGACAAAATCAAGAGAGTTTTAATTCATAAAAAGACTAAAGTAATCCATAAACAAAAATCGAGAATATAGAAACAGGTTGATTTTTCTTACAGATCATCTAATCATTTACATATACATATCCAATAACACACGACACATAACTTACAAACAATGGCTCCAACTCACTCTTTTTCATAAAAAAAAATATCTATATCATAATAACATATACAAGAAAATTACCCGCGTTATACGCGGGATAAAATGATTATCGAATAAAATCACGAGTTTTAGTTAAAAAAAAGATTATGGAATAATTATACATAACCTAAGGCCTAATTTATATATTTGAATTTTGCGATTATTTTGCATACAAATGTGTTCCACCTGTGAAATAATTAAACGAACAAATTTCATTAATAATTATATTTTTACTTGTACGAAGGTGCATTTATGAAAAATTATAAACATATAATTGTCAAACAAAATAACACATGTAAAAACATATTTTTACATGCTCATATATTTTCAAAAGATAATAAATAGTTTTATTTTATTTTAAATCAATTTTTTTGGTATATATGTTAAATTTTTGTTCACATTTAATTCTATGATTTAAATCTATAATTTTGAAATATTTTAATTTTGGCAAGTTGAAAATTTCAAAATATTTTAATTTTGGCAAGTTTAGGAAGATTCAAATGTGTTTGACAATTAGAGTTATAGTAATCAAAATAAGTATATTTGGAATTAAATGTGTTTTGGTAATGAGTATAAGAGAATAAAATAAATAAACAAAAATAAAGAGGAGAAAAATTGTGGTGATGACACCTAAACAAAGTGCTCCCAAAATGCTCCTCAAATAATATATAGGATAATTGGAATCATAATTTTTGGTTGATATTAAAGAGAGGAAAAAAAAAAAGATAAGGACTAGTTTATATTTTAACTTGTTTGAATTAATTAGCTTACATTAAATTTAACTATTAAATTATTTGAAGTTATAAAAAATATTTAATTTAATTTTTATTTTCACTAAATAAATAAATAAGACAAATGTTAAAGAGTAGATGACACATGCTATCTTTTCATTATATAGAATACAAACACAAAACCATCCAAAACGAAATCCCATAAACGAAATGCTTCCATCTATCACTCCAGATCAACAATGAAAGGCTTTGGCTAATCCAACCCCGGAAAACAAGAATCACGGAAACGCAGACCGGGTTCAACTACTACTACAAGCATTGAATTTCCTCATCATCTCTACACTATCTGCTATTGTAGACTCTGCTGTGCCAACAAAACCCAGCGACGCGCAGCTACAAACAGCTTCCTCTACGTAAAGCTGCACATTCGGTACTTTACGAGGGGAACAATGCTTCTCCATCTTTTTTATGCTCTCCAGACTCATCGGAATAGACCCAAATTTCTTGCCGTGACCAGCATAACCAACGTCTGCTTCTGTCCGCTTCACTACTTCATCTTGCTCCCTCAGGAAAAGGAGCTTAAAACTTGTAGAGTTCTTCGACAAATCACCCAAGTAAGTACCGGTCCAATTGCTTTCAGGAAGGTCCGTCATTACAAACACATTGACCGGACCTGGATTCTTCGAGCTCAAAGGTTCCAACTTCTGGTTTAAACCCATAAACGTACTCTCCCTGTGATTCTTGAACTGTCCATCTAACAGTCTAAGCTGCGCACAAAGAAACGGCGCCTTTATGGTCTCCGAAGCAAATTTCTTGCCCGCCCTCATTATCTCTCGTACAAAAGGAAGGAAATCGACCTTCTCAACCAAAGATTTCACCTCTGGAACACTTGAAGAAGATTTACGTATATCGATATACAGCTCCGAGCCTTTGTAAGGAGCCGTGAAAAGGCTCCCAAACGCAAGAATCGCTGCAGACTCAGCTTTGGTACCGTGTCCAAGACTCTTATACACATCTCGGCACCTTCTCACATACGATATATTCTTCTTCTTAAGCTTCTCATCAGGCTGAAACGAATCTAATCTCCCATCAGAATCTCCATTTCTATACGTCCAAACCGTAGTTCTACAATCTTCTTCCACAGCATACAAACACTTATCTACATTACCACGAACTCCAGACAAAAAATAACCACACTGTTCCAGTGATTCATAAGCTTGAGACTGTTCGGCTAATTCACTAGAGCATAGAGTCTCCAAGTCAACACCACACAGTAGAGATACAAAGTACCTGAGATCAATCACTCGAACAGCCGAAGAAGACACTAATGACGAGATATCGACAATATCAGCCATCGAAACGTACCTGTAAACACCAAAATTCGTATAAATTACAAAATGAAGAGACTTTTGTAGCTAAAGCAACTGTGCCTAACCTGCGAGTCTTAAGAAGCTCAATCGTATGATTCCAAACAGAGGCTCGTAACTGGCTCGGGCTAGAAACCCTAAATTTGGGGCAGCTACCGAGAGCGACGGCGTGATGATCCATAATCGGAGGAACGATTAGGGTCCGATTGAGAATTCCCGCCATAAGAAGCGCATTCTTAAATTCGGAAAGCTGATTGCTGAATCCACTGTGAGGAGCGTACAAGAGAAATCTCTGACCTAGAAGAGTTCGTGTAAGTATCTGGGATCTGCACTGAGGGAATTGTACGGATCCGGAGAAGGCGGAGATCGAGAAGAGGGATTTGGGTATCTCGGAGTAAGTGACGAAGAAGACGAACACGAAGAAAACAGCAAGAAGAGAAAGGGAGCAGAGAAAAATGGCGGATTTGTTGGTTGGCTTCTTCCTGTTCGGCCATGGACGCGGATTTGGTCTATTGGGACTAAAAATGTTCATCGGTTTTTGAGACGCCATCATTTCCGGTGTCTGGCTCTGCTCGTGTCGTGTAAACGCTGTTAAAACGCTGCGCTTTTAGGCATTTGGGCCTAATAAATAACTGTAATGGGCTTATTGACCACGTTTAAGCGCAAAATTGAAACAATGCTTTAATGTTAGGGTCAATTTGTCAAATTAACCCACACAAAAATTATAACTAAAAAAGTAACAAAATTTGCCAAACTTTAAACCATTTGATCTAAGTTAATTTGTTATTTTTTTAGTTATTATTTTTTCATGGTCATTACACCCAATTTCCCTTAATGTTAATCATCATCTTTATTTTCTCAAAAAAATATGACTTTTGATATCAAAAATTCTACAAACCATATATGCTAAGCAGTACATCTTTGAATGAAAATTTTGAATTGATAATGGTTATATCATCCGGCCAATTATGTTGCCTTTGTGCTATGAATACATGAAGGCTTTAAGAATATCTCTAAAAGCTATATTCGAAAGGTTAAAGCCTTAAACGGTATGACATTTCTGAAAACTTTTGCTCCTCAAATCAATTGGTATTCGTTGATGTTTATACAATTATACCCAAAAATAGAAGGATACAAATTCTAAATCCATAAAGTATTTTGATTAAAAAGAAAAATAAACTAGAAATCCATCAATTTTGATGCTGCTATTGACTTCATCAACCTCCTATGCTAGGCCAAGTCTGAAATTCCAGAGTAAACGTCGTCGTCATCCTGCAGTGGTGGAGGACCATGATTCATCATGTGATCAACGAAAACAATAGGATCTTTGCAACTGCAACCTTAAGAACCAACTCTAACACATCGTCAAGTAGTTCTTGAATATTTTGGATGAGTTCCAAAGTTTCTTCCCACGCATTGTGTTCAAAGTCAAACATGTCCATTTTCCTTGAAAACATTGAAAGAAGAACAAACCAAGATTACACTTTAACATTGACAAATCCTTTAACCACGATTACACTTTTAACATAGACAAATCATTTTACCAAGATTACACAAAGTGTTGCGAAAATTCACAACATTAACCCTAATGATAATTGATGAAGCAAACAGAGGCACATGCAAAACCCTAATGTAAATCGATGAAGCAACCAAAGCCCTAATGGAAATCGAATCAAAGCCATCATGGAATACTCACAACATAAAGGTAGTCATCTATTTCGTCACTCCTAATATCTACAAATGCTTATATTGCAACGCTTATCTCAACTGGTGCAATGGATATGTCATCTATATATATAAATCGCCGCACATAATCACTAAGAGAAACAAAATAGTTGACAAAATAGTCATCCTTTGACATTTAACAATTATGTCGATCAGTGGCTTAGAATGCGTCACAAACCTTAAAGCATCATGTTAATAACTGGAGATAACATTCTCTACCAGTTGAGAAAAGGTCACATTGGTACATATTTTGCACTAAAATGGATGATATTCAATGGTTAAACTATTTTTTTGAACAATGCATGATATCGAATTTTAGCATCTCTTCTACTGTTCACATTGCAAAACATTTGTTTGTTAACTACTCAAACTCATACATATTTTTTTTTTTTTTTTTTTGGTCACAACTAAACTTTCATATAATAACTTAAAGTAGTACAAAGATAGAGTTTTCGAAAGCTACAAGAGCTTCCTTTGCAAGCGAGTCAGCCAAAACATTTGCTAGCCTCGGAATAAACATGAAAGAAATGGAAGTAAAAGATAGTATCAAGTCTCGGATATCATCGAGCATGATTTGGATCTCATTGTGAGTTTCCCCAGATTGGAGAAGCAAGACAAGAGATTGAGCATCCGATTTCACTAGGAGATCGTTGCAACCCGTCTCTAATGCATATTACATAGACGAGAGTAATGCCCAAGCTTCTGCAGCTAGGGCCGAGTGAACAAAAGGTCGAGAGGTCGAGGAGGTTAGTGGTTGATCCATCGGGGTCTCATTTGGTGTGATGGACCAGCCCATGCCACAGTTTCTTGTAGACGGGTTCCACGTTGCGTCTACATAGCACGTGAATCCTGTGTGGTGGTCTTGTGGTACCTGGGTGGGGGGGACAGATGTGCTAGTCGTATGGATGAAGGTTTGAGCTTCTTGCCAAGACTTAGCATTGATCACTGCCTTGGTAACCAACTCAGGAGCCGACCATGAACGGTTCGAGAATATTAACTCATTCCTCGCAGTCCATAAGTGCCAGCAAATCCAAGCATGTAACGAGGCGTTGTATATGCCACTTGGGGGTAGAATTCTCCATGTTTAGTGACTGAGTCATCGTCTACTTGAGCCCAGATTATTGATACAAGATCAAAAATTTCCTCATTATGTCGAAGACGATTATCAAATCGGAAGAGTTTGCAATTTTTCTGTCTTGTACCATCAAGGTATGTGATTAACGGTCGATGGTCCAAACCTTCGAATCGTAAATATTGAGCCCTACATGAGGGAAACTTTTCTAGCCAAGCATCATTAGCCAAAGCTCTATCAAGACGTGCTCGGATAAAGTGGATATAGCGCATTCCCCGCCAAGAGAGATGGTTCCCCGAGAGGTTGATGTTGAAAAATCCATTATGAGAGAGGAGACTGCGAAAGGGGACAAAGGCTTTTTCAGGTTTGGAAAGGCCTCTTTTTTCTTAGAACTATCAAGTGTTTCATTGAAATCCCCCACCAGAAGCCAAGGGGAGTCTCTAAATAAGTCAATGTTAGTCAATTGGTTCCAGACAGCGGCTCTATTTTGCTTGATCGGAGCTCCATAAATAAAGGAGGTGTGGAAAGAGCCTCCAAGCCAGCTGATTTTGGTGTAGATGAAGTTTGGATTGGAAGTTAAAATCTCAAGGTCGATGTCATGTTTCCAGAAGAGAGCAAGACCACCACTAAGTCCATTAGGAGGGACAATAAAGCTATTATCATATCCCATCCAATTGGAAAGACGGAGAACAAAATCATCTCGGTTCTTTGTTTCCATGAGAAAAATTATATCTGGGAAGGTGTTCTAGTCGTATTTCCTGGAGTCGGCGAATTGTCAAGGGATTTCCAAGACCTTGACAATTCCAAAAAGCCATTACTATAGGCGGGAAGTTTGTGGATTCTGAAGCAAAAAATCCACTTGTGTTCTACTATAAGAGGGAGCAGAGGCTGGTGTTACCGTAGGCGGGATTAAATCCACTATGAGAGTATCCAACAGATCTTCAATTTGATTATTGAGTTGTGTCCTAGTGAAGCTATCAAGGCAGAGCTTTTTGCAAGTGTTGGGAACTCGCGTTACGTTACGTTTACGCGTACCAATTCCTTGTAAGGGGCTTCTAGCCACCTTTCCCTTTCCTTTGTTTACCCTCCTTGGTTTTATTACCTTGCCTCTTTTCTGGTTGGGTGGGTCTTGAGCCAGTAGAGTAGGGCCTTGTTGTTGTGGCAGAGTGATTCGGTGATGGGCTGGGATTCTATCAATCGATAGTGGAGAGGGATTATCTGTCCTGGTTTTGTTGGTTTCATAGCAGATTTCCACGTCTTGGAGTACACTTGAATGCGTGATTTGGGGCTGAGGTTGAGCTTCTGGAGCAATCCTTTCCAGGGCAGGTCGACGGGATCTAGATGATACTGGTTCTTTATTTTCTGCCCTTGCTACTTCCTGAACTGGAAGGAGATGGTTTCTGGAATGATGGGGAGAGTTGTGTGAAGGAGAGGGACGTCGATAAGTGAGAGGTTCTCGATGACTGCGTGCCAAGGAGTGTTCCATAGCGGCAGAGGATGATGATCAATTTCCATTTCTGGATGAGGGTGCCTGATCATAATATCGTTCCTCATTGTGAGGTAGCCTAGAGGTAAGTGGTTTAGCTCTGAGGTTTGTATATCTTCCTCGGGGGGCCCGATGAGGAGACTCTCCATGGTTCTGATTGTAGAGGGATGTCTCATGTCGGTGTCGGGGAGAAGGGTCTCTGTTAAGACAGTCTCTGTTAAGGCGGTCTGCTATTGAGGGTCGGAGACGATCTTGAGGGGAACCTCTTGGGGAGTGAGCTTGGGGGTATTTTAAACTTGGTTTATGAGGACCACTGCGGTTGGATGTTTGATGTTTCCTCTCCCAAGTTTTGTTCTTGTTGTCCTCAAGGCATTGAAGGGTTTGTTCCTTATTGTGGTCCCTTGAGGAGGAGGTATGGTTGTCAACTTTGTGATATGGGTAGTCTTTGACCTCGTGTGATAATCTGTGGCAGAGAAAACAATGCTTGTCAAGCTTGTCATACACAAACTCCACCATAGTTTTCTCACCGGATCGGTATTCAAGTTCTGACTCCATCACCAAAGGGTTGAGACCATTTATTTCAACTTGAACTCTTGCGTTCAGAGAATCGTAAGCCATTGCTTTGCCAAAGCCATTACCTATGGCATCTAGTGCTACATCATTCCAGTAGTGTAGAGGTAGGTCCTTTATCTTAACCCAAAAAGGAATTTGGGAAGGAAATGAGATGTCGAGAGTTGGCTCCCAACGTTGGATAATAAGCATCCATCTTTTGTAGTGGAAAGGGGTGCGTTTTAGTGCGGTTTGGAGATCTTCTTCCGATGCAAAACAAAACTGGAACTTATCAGATCCCAGTTCCCGTCCGACCACCGGTGCTAGAGTTGGCCATAAGAAAGGCAAGAAAGCGACTACCGCTCGAGGTTTCTGCAGCCCTGGGTTAGTAACTCTGCCTATGAGAGTGAGATTGTTAGCTTCAATGAGAAAGGAAGTGTCCACTTCAGGGAGTTGAATGATGAGTACTCTTTTTGGCTGGGTTGAGTAGTCAATGTTTTTACCTTTCTCAGATCGGGTATATCGGTGATCCATGTCTAACCTGAGGGAATGAAAACAAGACAGTGTATAGCTCAAAGGAGAGCAGAGTCGTACTCAAATGAAGGAGAACGGACTTCGAATTGTACTTGAGGAAACTCTAAAACAGAGTAAGCTTGTAGACTCTAAAGTAGAGTAAGGTCTTCAAACTTCAGATTTAGGAAGAACCCAGCTCAAATAGCTTCTCCGAGCTACCTTGGACTAATTGGCGAGGCTTAGGAAAGGTCTTCATGACTCGGTTGGTCGCCGGAGGTCGGATCTTCGGTGAAGGACCGGCGTAACACAAGAAAAATAGGGACCTTTCTTTGTCAGGAAAAGAAAAGTAGATGAGGAGGTAGATAAAAAGGTTGATTTGAAATTGTTACCAAACTCATACATAATATTTTATTTATTTACCTTATATAGTATCAATCTAATAAAACAAACAAAAACACAAAATGATACAAAAATTCTAAAGATTTTCTCAAGAAATGACAAGAGAAAGGGAAGTTGTTGATGCCAATTAGGAAGTTGATGGCACGATGGAGATTGTGCAAATTATTCTCCTACAAAAACGATATAGTAGCAAATTAACTCAATAAAAGTTTTGAGTTTGTAAAACAAGAATGATAATTAACTGACCATGTTGATGTAGTTTATCACTTGCGGAATCATGTTACGAGTATCAATGACCGACTGTCTAGCCACACCCCTAGCTTGCTCCAATTCTTGTGCATTTAAGTGTTCAACCGCAACTTCTCCGACGACGAGAGCGGGATCCATGATTGAGTTGTTGTTCAATGTAAGTTGGTTGATTGCATGTACAAGACTGTGCACATTGTTTTCCTGCAAAACCAAATGTACAAGTCAAATCAAATAATGATATTGTAGGTTAGATAAATTGTTCAAAGTTAAAAAAAATAAAAAATACTCACAAGTTGGAGGTACTCAAGCATTTGGCCAATCCTAGTTTCAATCAAATCCTCGATTAGAGCCCTTGCTGCCTCTCTTCGTTCCTCCAATTGATCAGCCATCTGCAAAGAATCATAATGGTCTTAGAACCCATAGAATATAAGTCATGGTAATGAACAAGTTACTAGACTCTCTTTTTTTAGTCTGAATATGTCCATACTTATAATTAACCTTTTATGAAACTTGGTTCTAGTGATCTGAACAAGAAAAGCAACAGTAGATTCATAGTAAATTGCCACTAAATCTAAACAAACAAAAGATAACATCTTCTCAGCTCTAATCAATTTCATTGAGGCATTTAATCAAACACCTAAAGGGTATAAGGACAATGGTCAATTAATCTCAAAATTAGATCATGGATTCATATATTTAAATAACACAAAACAAACCCATTCATGTTCCTAAACTTGAATTGACAAGAAAAGTCGAAATCACACCTTGAAGCTTCGAGCTACACAGAGAAAGAAATAGCTTCGAGCTACAAAGAGAAAGTGGAGCCCATGGATAGGGCGGTCAGGGCTTTACAAGTGGTATCAGAGCGAGCTCTGATAACTATGTGAGTCGGTTTATCAGGGTAACGATCTTAGTATGCGCAACGAGGACGTTGCGATCTGTTAGTAAGGGTGATTGTGACACCCCGGTTTCAAGACATATATGGTATATATGGTATATATGGTATATGCGGAGAGGCTTAAAAGAATTGATTTGGTTACCTGATATCACCAAAGTGCACTTGTCTTTTCGGTCACAGGTCTTGAGAAAACTCTAGAGTTAAGCGTGCTTGAGTAGTTTCAGGATGGGTGACCTACTGGAAAGTTATTTCCAGTACCATGTGAGTGAGGTCAAAACACGGGAAAAGATTGTGTGGTGATGTGAAGGGTCTGTAAACATGACTTCCGAGCCTCTTGGACTAACGCACCAACCGTCAGAGGGATCACGGGTCGAAAGTGGACGTGGAGCCCATGGATAGGGTGGTCGGGGCGTTACATATTCGTTCAGACAAACCGATGGAAATGATTAGCTTTATTTAACCAATCATCTTACTCTATCAAAATTTCCTCGATCAAACGAAATGTGTCTAGCTTATGAAAACATGTATGTTGCTGCCTCTGATCGAACATATGCTTCTAATGAGGATAAAGAATAATCCATACTCATTGGAAGATAAGAATGAATAACAGTTTTTTTTTGTGTTAGACCAATACGCTCATGGATGCACATTTTAGAAACTATACATGGTCTGTCAAAACATGTTATGCTACTTCTTCAATGCATCATCCATTAAGAAGAGATGATACTCTCTCACATTACAAGGACTACTTGGATCAAAAGCTGCAAGTTGTTTGAAACTCTACCTAGAACCTTGTAAGGTTGGGAGAAATGGAAAATTTAAGTCCATGAGCGCAAAAAAAGAGAAATAAACCTCACCTCGTTAAACAAATCATACCAACCTTATGAGCCTTTTTGTCATCAAGCTCAAGGAAATAAGCTTGAAGCTGCAAATGCAAATAACATTGCTAGAAGAGAAGGTTTACCAACACTATATACTAAGAGATGGTATTTGGATTAATAAGTGGGAGTATTCACACCTTCTCCTAAGGAAGCAAAATATGTTTTCAAGCATAAGTAGGAAACAAATCAACAAGACAATATCGAGAAAATATTAATTCATAAAAAGTAGGGTAATCCATTAGAGAATAGGAAAGATAGAGAAGAATCCATACAAAAACAATGGATTATATATAGAGATAGATAAATGAATTCGATCAAATTCGTATAATTTGATCAAATTTGTACATGATGCATTTGATCCTCGAGCCTTTTTTTTTTTTTGATAAGTATTTGAATTTTATTAAAATGAGCAGGTTTGTAAAATTACAAAAAGATGAGAACTGATAGGAAAACCTTGCCAAAAAAGGATAAAAAACAAGGAGAGTCCTAGAAAGAAAAAACGAATATAAAAAGACTTCTAATCGTAGAAAAGCCAGCTTTGCATTAGATTCCCGAAAGATTTTTTAGTTCTTTTGGCAAGGATTGTATCACGGATATGACGGTCGATGATCTTGAAATTTGCTTGAGGAGTTGACAAAATGTTGCTGTGGAGCCTTTTGTTTCTTTCCGACCATATGCCGTAGATTGTAGCTTGAGCAACGAGACGACGAAGAGTTCTGGGAGCTGTGTTGTCTCTTTGGCCAAGCCAACAGAAAAAAGCAGTCCATGTGTGAAAAAGAAAAGGGTTGTAGCCTAACCTTTTGATGACAAGGCCCCAAATCTGTTCACTTACCTCACACCTAAGAAAAAGATGATCACGAGTCTCTTGAAAGATTGAACAAAGGCAACATTCAGAACTGATTTGCATTCCCCAATTAACTAGGCGAGTTCTTAAGGGAAGACGGTCTTGATGAGCTACCCAAAAGGTGAATGAATGCCTTGGAATTGCTCCCTTAAACCACATATTTGAAGTCCACGGTTGAGGAGAACCTCTTAGTCTCAGGACTTCCCATGTGCGCCTAACTGAAAAAATGTTCAAATCCATATCATTAACAAGCCAAAAGTAAGAGTCTTCAGCGGTTGAGGTGGATGGAAGGGGGATTGAAGTGAGATGGATGTGGAGCGATTCCGCTATTGGGGATCTTGCGCCTCTAAGACTCCAGCCAGATTGAGTACACGCTGCTGCCACAGGAGCTTGAAGAGGAATGACAAGTTCTCTCGGTCCTCTTTCTCCAAATAGGCTTAGAAGGGGACCTAGAGGGGTCTAGTGATCGTACCAGAAACTTATGTGTCTTCCATTTCCGAGTCTAGGCCTTAAGAACCGAGCAGCAATGGGACGCAGGGCAAGTAGAGATTTCCTTGTCCAAGATGATTTCTTTGTTACATCTATACTCCATATGTTGTCTCCCTTTAATCTGTATGGTTGCTGTTTGAGAACAATAACCATATTAGTTTGAGGCATAAGGTCTTGTTCCATACCAAGAAATCCCTCAATCCTAATCCTCCTTCCGTCTTCGGCAAACACACACTTTTCCATGAAATTTTTGCTGCACATTTCTTGCTTATATCACCGCTCCACAAAAATCTTACACACAAACTTTCTATCTTCTTTAGGCAGCCTTTTGGGAGAATGAACGCTGAGATCCAGAAGTTGATAGTGCCATAGATGACAGACGAGATAAGTTGTCTCCTGCCTGCAAAAGACAAAGCACGGGAGCTCCAAGAACTGAACTTACTAGATATCTTTTCAATGAGTGGCCCGTAGTCAAAGATTCTTAGCTTTCTGTGCATCAAAGGGAGGCCCAAGTAGCGGATTGGCAGAGTACCAAGACTGAAACCAAGCGTGGAAATGTTGTTGGCATCGTCATGATTAAGACCTGCCACAAAAAGCTTTGTCTTACTGCGGTTCATCTGGAGGCCCGACCAGTTCGAAAAAGCTTCTAACGTAGCAGCGATATTCTCCAAGGAGTGTTTCTCACCGTCAAAGAAAACCATAATATCATCTGCAAACGCTAGATGGCTTACTTGGGGATTAGAAGCATTGGGATGAACTCCTATATGGCCGCCATTGTATTTAGAGATTAGAATTTGAGAGAAAACTTCCATAGAAAGTATAAAGAGGTAGGGAGAGAGGGGGGTCTCCCTGTCTCAATCCTCTGGAACCTTCAAAGTAGCCACATAACTCTCCATTAATTGCCACCGAGAATCTTGTAGTAGTTAAACATTGGCGGATTAAAGCGATGAAGTGTGAAGGGAAGCTTAGGGCTGTGAGGATGTTGATTACAAAGTCCCATTTGACTGTGTCAAAAGCCTTTGGAGATCGACTTTTAGCATCGCTCTCTTGGAGATTGATTTCCAGTTATAACCATGCACTAGTTCCGTTGCAAGCAGAACATTCTCCACAAGCAGGCGACCCGGAATAAACGCAGATTGGGCGTTGGAAATAATACCTGGGAGACACTTCTTTAGTCTATTTGCAAGGAGTTTGGATACCACCTTGTAGACCGAGTTGCAGCAAGCAATAAGACGGAAGTCAGAGAGCCTAGAGGCACCGGTTTTCTTGGGAACTAAGGTAAGAATTGTGGAATTCCACTGTTTAAGAATTTGCCCTGAAACGAAGAACTCATTAACAGCCTCAATCATGTCAGGACCCACTGTATTCCAATGAGCTGTGAAGAATTCTGCCGGGTAACCATCTGGTCCTGGGGCTTTGTTCTTTGGAAGGTCAAAGAAATCTTGTTGGATTTCAGCTGAGGTGAAAGGGGCATCCAGACTCGCAGAAGTAGAAGCACAACATCTGTATGGGAGAAGGCCAGCTATATCCTCAGGAGAAGATGAGGAGGCAGGGACGTTGTTCCCTAAAAGGTTTTGATAGTAGTTTACGGCATGATCCTTGATACCTTGAAGAGAGTCTATAACTTAGTCGTCGTCCTTGAGGAAGAAAAGAATTTGGTTTTGGTACTGCCTTGTTTTGATAGCCCGGTGGAAGAAGGTTGTGTTTGAGTCTCCTTCTGCAAGCCATTGTATCCGAGATCTCTGCAAAAGGAAAGATTCCTCTGCCCTAGCCAAGATGAGCCATTTCCTATACGCCACAGCCTCAAGTTCAACTCCAGCAGCAGAAGGCGCAAGAAGAACCTGATTTTGGCAGTGAAGGAGGTGGGAAAAAGACTCAGCTACACGCTTTTCCAACTCAGAAAAATTATCACGGCTGAAGGATCGAATAATACTCTTGAGCTCTTTGAGTTTCTTGGATATACGCATCATTTTTGAACCTGAGAAGTTCATAGAGTCCCAACAGCATTTGATGAGTTCGACAAACTCCGGATGACGATTCAAGAAGGAAAGAAACTTGAAAGGTCTTTTCTGCTTTGGCTTGTGGGCGTCAAGAAACACACAACAAGAGCTATGATCTGAAATTTCTGGTTCTCCAAAGACTCCTAGAGATTCTGGAAAAACACTGAACCAAACATCATTAACCAAGATTCTATCAAGCTTCTTGGCGACTGTCCCTGTAGCATGCTTGTTTGTCCAAGTAAAAGTGGCACCACAGAAAGGAAGATCAGAGATGGCGCATTTATTTATACAATCCTTGAATTCCCTCATGCTGCTGCGAGAAGGGGCCTGATTAGCAGAGGAGTGCTCTGAAAGAACCAGACACGCGTTGAAATCACCTAGAAAAGTCCAAGGAGTTTTCATTTCTGACCATAGAAGCCTTCTTTCTTTCTTATCATTGGAGCCATAAACCATGGAGACGCCAAACTCCTGACGAACAAAAGGAAGTTTAACCAAGCAACTGATCATTTGAAGAGACTTAGAGATAACCGTGACGCGAACTGAAGGGTGCCAAAGTAGCCAAATCTTTCCTAGCTCTGAATATTCGTAGTTACTTTCCAAAAACCAGCCTGGAAAAGCTCGATTTACAATAGTCGAGGCCTTTGCAGGGGAAACATGTGTCTCTATTAGACCACCGAAAACAGGATTGCTTAATCTTAGCCATTTCCTAAAACCACGCCGCTTTACAGAATCATTAAACCCTCTAATATTCCAGCAAAAAATATCCATAAAAGAGGGAAAAAGTTAAAGGATTAAAGGGCCTCTAGCCCTGGACCTTGATTTGATTTGCTTCTGGTGCCGTCTAGAAATTACTTGGACGAAATTGTCGTTATCTGCACGAAGATCTTCAGCATCTTCGGAGACAGATTCAGAATCAGAGGAAGAGATGGGATCCGAGTTCGTTTCAGAAGAGTTAGGACTCTTTGGCGTGAGATCAACACAAAGGTCACCCTTGGACAGAGCTAGGATGAGGGGATTAGCTGGTTGATGCGAAGGCTGGGAAGCCTTAGAACTCTCCACCTTGTGGGCGTTAATGTCAGAAGGAACTGGTGCCATGGAATCCGAGATTTGGATGACAGCAGGAGGAGACGGTGAGGGAGGAGGGACCATTGGAATCGCAGGAGCAACTGGTGCCTTACAATCGCAGGAGCAACCGGGAAGAGGAACAATTGGAAGGAGACTTACAATTGGTGCCTTCCCTTTATCTTTTTCCTTCCTTGCTCTCGGGCAGTTCAAAGTGGTGTGTTTCACAGATTTACAAGCATCACAGGTTGGAGGAGCCGATGTGCATCTTGAAATCGTGTGACCAATCTTCTTGCAAAAACTACAAAGGGATGGGAGCCACAGACTGGACACCTTAATTCTTTTTATTTCACCAGACTCAAATTGAGCATTTACTTCGTCTGGAATGGGTTTCCTTGGATCAATCACTGTGTAGACTTTAGCAACTTCGATGTTCGTCAGGTTTTCTGTTGCAGGGTGAAGACAAATCGGATGCCCGACCAAACCTGCTATCTCTTGGAGACCGTCTCTGTTGAAGAATTGGAGGGGAACTCCATGGAACTCTAGCCAAACGGGAACCATTGAGAGCTCAGGTTTCTCTTGATGAACTCCAGGGGCCCATTTTGCCACAAACATTGTCTGACCATCAATTTGCCATAGGCTTTGGCTTAAGATGCGACGACGAGCATTCGGACAAGGATCCTCGAGCCTTTTTGCCCTTAGCCGCTCTATTGCCATGGCCAGTTCATCTACCTCCACCTTCTCCCTGATATCTTTTTTAACCATCTCCTTCCACTCGTTCATGATTAATTCCATTTCTTCCTTGTTCTTGCGATTTCTCAGTCGGTCTCTAAATGGCTGATACCTATCATGGTCTGCTTGCATGCGTGCAACAAAGCGTTCAGCAATCTTTTCCAAAAGCTCAGGCTTTCCCCTCACAAAATCATTGCATGCAAATTCCAAGTGTTCTTCTCCAGTAACAATTTCACGAAACCCCTAACAAAGCATATATAGCAAGTTAGCAACATCATCACCAAGAAAGAATTAAAGGAGATTTTTTAATTTTTCTCTCAATGTATTTGATGAACAAGAAGAAGAAGAAGAAGAAGAAACTCACGTATGCTTTGAATTTTGTGAAGCTGTAGATCTGAAAGTGTTTGGTAAGAAGGTCTCTCTCACATTCTAACGGTTCCAAACGATGAAACTCGTTCCATCAGGACCCCAAGATACTATTGAATCCGTTGAAGCATCATCAACCATATGATATGCTTTCTTCACGAAATGAAGCACTTTGTTTCTTCTTCTTCCAGGATCCATATCTTAAATCGATGAAGCACAAGCCAAAAGGAAAAGGGATTTTCACAATAATTAATCCTGATTTGGGGAATAATTTGGAATTATACCCTAGAGCGATAATCTTACCGGAATCACGACGAATCGGACGAGATAATTTTTTATTTTGCTAACCCTAAGAGAAAAAAAAACGTTACATGTGTGCAAGAGCCTTAAATTTTTGCTGCTATATTCACGTGGACCAAACTTCTCTTTTCGATTTGGGCCATTTGTTTTTGTACGTAAACCCAATTAGTCTAGAAATTCTTTAATCCAATTCTACTAGGTGTATTAGTATAGTATCAAAAAAAAATTCCAGTATATATTCTGTTTGGATTTTCGTTTTTATAATCTTTTCTTTAAAAATTATTTTATTCATTTTATTTCGATAAACATTGTACATTTATAAATCTATTATTCCATCTTTGTGATAATGAAAAAATTTAACTTAATAACAGTAAACTTCGAATAGCCCTAAAACATAATAATTTACATACATACCAGATTCAGTAACACGACAAATAATTGGTAAACAATGTTAATGGCTCCAGCTCTCTCTTTTCGTATGAAAAAAATATAAAACTATCACAAAACCTTTTTCTCGGGCTAATTCTACTTGTAGTTTCTATCTAATACTATAAAACAAACAATGATTATGTTAGTGTTCTTTTAGAGATTGATTGTTTGGTTTTGAATATTATAGTTACAAACATAAAAACATTAATAAACCTTTTGTTTGTGTCAAATCTTGTCTGATACTCTGATCATATTAATTTGTAACCCAAAAGCTTGCGAGGTTCAGTCGGTAATCTGGTTTTGGGAAAGTGTAGGCCACATCTTCTTGATCATTTTGTAATGCACACACAAGTAAGTCAAGATAATTAGAAATACTGATTTAGTTTTACATTGGTCCTTTTTTATTAAATTCACTCTTCTAATAACACGGTGTTTGAAAATTCAGTTATCTCTAGTGTAATCCTACATACTCGATTTATCAAAAACAAACTGAATCATTACTCTCTTTGCAAGCATTTCACAAAAAGCTTGCTTTAAACAAAAAATTAACATCAACCCGTTTATTTTGTTTTGCATACTCACAAACAATGTTCTTCTTCTCTTTTGGTTAAAAAGAAGATTATGCATAATTCATTAAGAGAATTTGGGTAGGGAAAAGTCCAATAATATAAGAAATTAATTGAGTTTTTTTTTTTTTAAAGAAATTAGTTGAGTTAGTTTATTGAGAGAAGAAAAATCAAAGCAAGAAATTAAGAAATGATGAAATGGCTAGAGAAGTCGAGGTAGGTATTTCTTCAGGTTAGAAATGGCCATGATCTCTGTTTATTTTTAGGGTGGAGGATTTGGAAGATGAGAAACGCTCTGATTTTCAACAACATAAGAGATCACATTGTTCATGTAATCCAGTCAGCGTTAATGGATTGTATGAGATGGAAAGAAGCTCAGAAGGAATTGAATGAGGATAACAACCAGGTCATAGTTAAGGTCAAACAGCAAGTTATGGATGTTAATCAAATTCACAGCTTGCCAAGGAGTTATTATTGCATGGTGGATGCATCGTGGGTTACTCCAGATCAAGGTTCAGGTTTAGGATGGTCCTTACATAGTAGAGAAGGCATTCAACTGCTCCAGGGAAATTCCATGATGTCACCCACACCATCAGTGGTTATGGCTGAACACTAGCTCTCCTACAAGCGGTTCAGTCCTTGACAGCTTTAGGGTATTCCAATATCACCTTCATAGGTGATAATTTTGAGATATATGAGGCATTACATCATGAGTCAAATGCTTCTATAGCTATGATAATTAAGGATCTCAAAACACTAGCAAGGAGAAACAAATTCTATTTTGTATGGGTCTCTAGAGATATTGTAAACCGAGTAGATGTTCTAGCAAAGAAAGCTCGGATGGAAAATTAGGTTTAAAAAATCTCTTGGACATTGTAATCCTTAAACCTTTGTTCAATAATATTAAGTTGACAAAAAAAAAAAAAATGATGAAATGAAAACATAATTAGAAAAAAACGCATGCATCAGTTTCCGTAAATTCTAGAGAGATCTCTCTTCTCTTTTTTGCTTCTTCTTCGGACGCACTTCTGAAACACTCCTATCTCGGAAAACTCCTCTCTACGACACTCTCTTACTATCTAAAACACTCTCTTATACATAGGAAGAGAGAATTCCCATTTTGCCCCTCTGATGCATCGATTTTTAAAAAAAAAATCAGAAGAAAATAGAAAGAAACAGCCAATTAGAAGCGTCTCTCCTTTTTCCTCTTCGAGCTCGAGCTCTGGCCAAATTTTTTTTTTGAAATCGAATTTTTTGATTGGATTCTGTATCAAAGCACATCCAATTACTTAAATTCGAATCATTCCAGCTCAAATTTGAACTTGATTGAAAGGTTCTGTTTCCCTCTCTTCGAGCTCGAGGTCGGGGAACAATTTCGGGGAAATTTTTTTTTTTGAAATCGATTTTTTGATTGGATTCAGTATCAAATCATAACAAATTACTTCAATTCGAATCATTCCAGGTCGAATTTGAAGTGCATTGAAAGCTCTGTGTGTGTCTCTCTATCAAATTCTGGGCAAAAAACAAATTCCGGCCAATAATCTGGGTTTTTCGATTCAGTTCGGTAAATTACTTCAATCTCTGACTATTTTTAACATGTAAATCTGTGTGTTCCAATTAGATTTCGATTATAAGGTGTTGAGACCAAAATTGTGAGGTTGAGATTGGTGATGTAGTACTACATTACTATTACTAGTAAGTTGATATATTTGCAGGAAAATGAACAAAACAGTCATTCATACCGAATGTGGAGGAAAATACGGTAGTGGAGGTGATGTGAGTGGATGGAATTCAAAAGAAGCAAAATTTTATGCTTTATCGTTTGAGGAGGAGATAACATATGCGATTCTAGTGGATAGGATACGCAAAAAGATGGGGATTGATGAAGGGACGAGTAAGGTGAGGCTAAGCTATGTTCCTTTGCTTTTGAAACCTCCTAGAGTTTTTGATATTTTAGATGATGATGATGTTGATGCTTATATTTCGAGCATTGACAAAGACCATTGTAGAAGTGTTTTGCGAGTGGAAGTAGTTGAGTGTGAGAATGACGGTTCAAGGACTTCAGTTGGTGATAATGTTGGAGATAACGCTGTGGTAGATTTAAGTGGTAAAAGTAATGGTGAGGATGATGCAGATTTAGGTGATTCTTTTAGTGAGAATGAGAATGATTCTTTTGGTGAGAATGTGGTAGATTTAGGCGATGATGTTGAGCTGTCATGTGATGAACGTATTGAACATAGTATAGAAGAATGGTATGATGGTACAGGTTTGGAATTAGGGCAGGAGTTTGTGAGGAAAAAGCAAGTGCAAAACATTGTCTTGAAAGCTTCGCTTAAAGAATGTTATGAATTTGACGTAATAAACACGGATAGTTGGAGATATATTATTAAGTGTCGTGCACAAGCACAAGGCTGTAAGTGGTACCTACACTTGTCGAGGCCCCGACATTCAAAGGAAGCAATGTGGGTGGTTAAAAGATACCGAAAGATGCATTCATGTACCCGGGCAAGTTCGAGTACAAGTACAAAGACAAAAAAAGGCAAGGTAATCCAGAGTTAGTGGCTGATATTATAAAGGAAGATTACTCGGGTGTATTGGAAACACCAACTCCTAAAGATTTGATTGATATTGTTCAAGCAAAAGTTAGAGTGAAATTGTCATACCCGACCGCTTTAAGAGGAAAACACTTAGCAGCTGCAATTGTTCGTGGTACTCCAGAAGAGAGCTATCAAATGTTGCCTTCCTATTTATACGTGTTAAGGGAGAGTAATCTTGGTACAGCGACTAGTGTGTTATTGGATAATCAAACTAAGAGATTCAAATACTTGTTCATTGCTTTGGGGGCGTGCATTGAAGGGTTTAAATTAATGAGAAAAGTTTTACAAGTGGATGCTACTTTTCTGAAGCTTGGTGGTGTGCTTGTTTTTGCGGTAGCTCAGGATCCCAATAGTCACCATTATCCTGTTGCATTTGGTGTACTAGACGGTGAGAATGATCTTAGTTGGAACTGGTTTTTCACGATGTTGTCGAGTGTTGTACCAGATAGTAAAGAACTGGTTTTTATGAGCGACCGAAATTCTAGCCTCATCAAGGCAATAGGTGCAGTGTACCCGGAAGCTCAACATGGATATTGTGTGTTTCATTTGTCTCAAAATGTGAGACAAAGAGCTCCTAACGGAAGTAAGGACTACGTTGGAGCAAAATTTAGGGAATTAGCAGGAATTTATACGGCAGCTGAGTTTGAGACGGAGTATGCTGATTTTAGGAAAAGGTATCCTAAAGTGACTCGGTATTTGGACGAGAGTGTAGATGTTTCTAAATGGGCTAGGTGCTATTTTAAAGGAGCAAGGTACAATATTGAAACAACAAACAGTGCGGAGTCTATGAATAATGTTTTCAAGAAAGCAAGAGGCTACTGTTTAATCCCTATGATTGATGTGATTGTTGGAAAAATATCAGAGTGGTTTAACAAGCATCGGAAGAAAGCTGCTGCTGCACCGAAGTCTCACAAAATGGTGGCCCTGGTGGAGAACGAATTGCACACAAACTGTCAAATAGGGAGCAAATTAAAGGTATCCGTGCTTAATGAGATGGAACTAGAGTTTAGTGTGATTGGCATGGATGAAAAACCGTACACGGTGGAGTTGAAGTATGTGAAAGAGGACTTACGGAAGATCAATTGTTCTTGCAAACGTTGGAATGTAGACATGTATCCTTGTGTACATGCCGTAGCCGCTGCCATTGATTACGCGAAGAGTTCGGACAAAACTGTTGACATTAATGTTTATGATTTGTGTGCAGAGTATTATTCGCTAAAGACGTGGGTGAAGGCATACGAGAGGACGATCTATAAAGTCCCGCATCAGTCTCAATGGTTAATTCCTTCTAATATACTTGCTGAATGTGTGTTTCCTCCGGATTACCCGAAGAAGAAAGGAAGAAAGCAAGAAACCCGTCATCCGTCGGCTGAAGAAAGACGTGTAAAGAAGAAGCAAAAGACGTGTAACAAAGTAATTCCCGGAAGAACATTGGAACAATGGTTCACTCCCATGTCGAGATAAAAGTTGGCTTTTCTTATCACTATATTGGACTGAAATTCTATGTCGTGCATTGTCATTGTGTTTAAGGCTTTGTGTTTTGTTATTGTTGCTTTGTTGTGAAGACATTGTTTGTGTAAGGTTTTGAAGACATTGTTTGTGTTTTGTTATTGTTGCTTTGTTGTGGTTTAGACTTTGTTTGTGTAAAATTGTTCTGAAGACTTTGTGTTTTTTTGATAACTGTTTAAATTGGACCCGTTTAAATTTGGAAAATGGGTTTATGAAATGGTAAAAGTTTGAGAAAATTGGGAAAAATGGATTTAGGATCAGAAAAATTTGAGAAAAATGGGTTTAATTATAAAAAATGGAAAATTTGATAAAAAAGGAAAATAATTATAAAATGGAAAATTTGATAAAAAGGGAAACAATTATAAAAATGGAACATGAGAATCAAATAATAAAAATGTAGTTTTTAATATATATTGTAGCTACATCTTACAAATCTCACATAATACACCTTACACTTCTATTGTCATTTTCATCTACAAATACCACTTTAGGTGTGATATAGGCATAAAATAGGTTTAAACACAAACTAGTGTATGAAAAACTTGGGAATGTATGTTTTTAGACCAAATATTATGTGTCCAACTAATTAAATATTAAATTTAGTTGGTACAACTAATATCTTGGTAAATGGTTAGAATGTACAACTATGAAGAAAATTGGTAAAATCGAAAAAAACGTATAACTGTTTGGAATTTCTGAGGTAAAACTATATGCCATATCGGTGAGTATCTCATCAATCACGTTTTACACATTTTTGGCACGTTTTTATCCTGCCAATTCGAAAATCAAAATTTCCCAAATAAATCCTTAAATCAAATAAATCAGACACGTTTTTGGCACGTTTTTTACCTCACTTTTTATTATATTTTTCCCCGAATCCAATTCAATCTTCAATTCAATCAAACTTCTCTTCCATTTATTTCATCATCTCTGTTATCAAAATTCTCTTCCATTGTTTTAGTTTTCAGCAAAAGAAATACAAAGGTATGGCCACCGAACTTTGAATTTGGGGATTTAAGGATTTAGAGTTTTGGGGATTTTGGTGAAATTGGATTTAGGGTTCTTGGGATTTGGGGATTTTGGTGAAATTGGAACTTCATATGTTTGTAACATCTTTGCAGATCTATGGGCAAAACAGATCGAATTGGTTTGTTCGGAGAATTTGATACCGGCTCCAACAACAGCAACTCCTCATCCTCCGATGATGATTTCAAAAATACTACTCCGGCCGTCCAGTCACTGAACTTCCGGACAATTGGGACCCAGTTGAAAAAGGAATTCCGACCAAATGCTACTGTGTAGACGGAGCGGTTGTGGTGAAAACCCAGACAATTGGTTTGGAAAGTGGAAGAAGATTCTACACATGTAACGGAGACTTGAATGTAATGATAAATCACAATTCAATATTTTTCTTCTTTCGCAATTACATATATAATAGGATTGGCTTGTAATAGGATGGAAATTGCCACATTTACAAATTGTGGGACGACGCTATCATGGAGGAGATTGAGATGCTTAAGGAGAAGGTTGCAACTTTAAAGACTTCTTACAAGGAAGAGAATGAGATGCTTAAGGAGAAGGTTGCAACTTTAGAGACTTCTTACAAGGAAGAGAATGAGATGCTTAAGGAGAAGGTTGCCACTTTAGAGACTTCTTACAAGGAAGAGAATGAGATGCTTAAGGAGAAGGTTGCCACTTTAGAGACTTCTTACAAGGAAGAGAATGAGATGCTTAAGGAGACGGTTGTCAAACTCTGGACCAAAGTGTTTGGTGAGGTGTATGATATGTCTTGAATTTGGGTTTGTGCTTTAGTGTTAAACGATTGTATTTGGTACTTTGCTGTTACATTAGACCAACTTTTCCCAAACTTTTACAATATATTACTAACACAATTGCACAAATATAGAAAATAACATTCCTCACAATGCTTAATAACTACCATATCATGATCTCCATAACATTCTGGAGGTTTTATAGTTTCGCAATTAGGAAATTTAAACGGTCGGAGGTCAAGGCAAGACCGTGCTTCAATTTTCTGAACGATTTTAGCTATAATTTCATCAGGCAGACGAGGAAGCACCATAGTATCAACACTCGAACAAATCAACACTCAGACACAAACACGATTTCGAAACTCAAAAACGATTACGGAACTCAAAAATGAATGCGAAACTCAAACACGATTCGGAAAAGTGAGAAACTCAAACACGATTCGGAAAAGTAAGAAACTCAAACAAGATTTCTAAGCTCAAACACAAATTATACCTCACTTCGATTTTTCACAGAGAGAAAGAAAAAATAACCCTAATTTCAATTTTTCCCCCAAATTTGATTTATTACCCGAAACCACAAAAACTCCACCCGTTTATTTAAACAAATATGGGTTTTAAGTTTTAAATCATAAAATAAAACCAAATCTGTTTTTTCGGTTTGAAACCAACAAAACAACCATTTCTTTTTAAAAAAATTAGTTAATATTGTCCCAAAAAATATACAAAGTTCTACCAGTATTACCAATACAAAATGATCTTAGTTTTACCAACACAAAAAAACAAATACTTAGTTTCACCAAAACAAAAAATATCTAGTTTTACCAGTCATACCATTACATCAACATAAGCAAAATAAACAGATAACAGAGAGATTTTCTTCAACTTTGAACTTGGGACCGCGTATTTGGCCTCCTAAAAGGCTCTTTCACCAGATCTGAGTGGGTTTTCTTCTTCTTTGGCTTTGCCTTTACCGTCTCCTCTGTCGGTTCTGCCCCCTCAGCCTCTTCTTTATCTTCTTCCTCCATTGATTCCGTATCTGTTTCTAACACTTCTTCATCCTTTGAACCTGATTCTTCAACCACCACCTTCCTCTGACCAGTGTTAAAATCCATCGGAGGTACAAATTTCAAAACATAATTCACTTTGACATTCAAGTCACCGAGCTTCTCCGTCACCTTTGAATTCATGCTTATCATCTGCTCACCAACCTTCTTCAATCCAGCTTCTAAGACCTTTACCACACTGCTACCACATTCATACTCCTTCTCTTTCTCTTTACCTTTCTCCTTTCCCTTCCCCTTCCCCTTTCTCTTCCTCTTCCCCAAAGCAACAGCCACAACCTCATTTTCCTCTTTTCGGCCATCTACATCTTTATTATAGCACCGTTCAAACCAAACTTTCTTATTGTCTATTAGAATGCTCAACCACCCATCCACAATAGGATCACACACATCATCATCCAAAGGACCATCCATTATCCTCCACAAAAGTGACCTCTCCTCTGAGTTTGGAATCGCAATACTTTTAATATCCTGTAATAAACATACAATAAACTCTGTAAAGTTTAACACCACATGAACTACAACAACATAAACTAAACTAATTTACTCATACAATGCTTTCTAACCTTGGTGGTGCCAAGAGCTTCATTAATTTCAGAAAGTGAAAAACCCCTCATGTATGTCTCCTTGAACTTGCTCTTACACATCCTAGGACAGGAAGTATACGGGCTTACAACCTCTTCTCTGAATCGCTCCTTCAACTGAGGGATTGCCTCAAACGCAAGAATCTACAAGTACTACCAATTCCAGTTACACATTCACAAGTACCCACAATATCAAAACAATAACAAAAATTTACTTTTTATTACCTCTAGAGGAGTGATGAAATTGGGAAGGCACCAAATTGGTCTTGGAACTCCATTGAATTCTTTCACCATATACACTATCTTTGCCAAACTGTGATCAAAGGACAAGCGACCCCATGGAAAACATTTGCACCACTCAAGGTCACCAACAGCTCTTCTAAATATTTCTTCTACCGGAGGTGCTCTTTCTCCGGTCTTCGCTTGTCCAACAATGATGCTTGATAAGAAGTAAAGTACAGCAATCCTCAGTCTATCATCATTATCATCATCACGTTTCATCGACAAAAACTTCTTCTTAACCACTTCATAAGTTGGTGTTTCCCCCTCGAAAATCTTCTCAACAAAATCCAAATTTCCAAATGATTTATATTCTGTTGGATATGTGAAACAATTCAGCCCAGAAAACAATCCATGTTCTCTCAAAGAATATCTTATTGGAACTCCATTCACAATAAACCAAGCTTCTTTCTTCTTTTCTGTCCGAGCCATCCGAAGAATTAGAAACCACGCTCCCATCGACATGTGATTTTTATCCAAGGGCATGTGAAAAAAATGATGGAACTGATTATCCCTTGTAAACCATTCCAACTCGTCATTATCAAGCTTACCTATCAAATTGGTAACTGCCTCTCTAATATAGCACTTTGTTGCTATTTTTATTATCTTCCCGTACTCACAGTTACGAAACCACATGTTCTCAGGTCCCATAGGTTCAGTTTCATCATCCTGCAATGTTACAATTCCCCAATGTCACGATTCTTACAAATCTAATTACCAAGATAATCGGATTTTTTGGTATACAAACGACCAAAATGAATCAGACTTACCGATTGATAGGATTGTGGATTGATTCCATCCATTGCCCTAGATGTTTGCTGGAAATCATCTTCTCTCTCTTTCGGGTCTTCTCCATTACCAGAACCACCGTCTCCATTGGCTACCTCTTCTACAACTGTTGGATTTGAATCCGGTAAGGTTTGCGTCGGCTCAGCCCCTGAAGTACCGTCTCCCTGAAGTACCGTCTTCAACGGCTTTCTCTTCTACCACTGCTCGATTTGAGTTCACTGAGGTTAGCCAATTTGCCCCCCGTGAAGTACCTTCTCCATCCTTCACTTTATTCTTCTTCGACCACCTTATCTTCACCATTACAAAACCTTTGAATATCCTGATTTTGATTTGGTAACTCAATTTCAATCGAAAGGGAAAGATAACTGATTTTGAATTTTAGGGTTTTTCTTCAATTTGGGGATTGAGGAGATAAAAAGTTTCCGTTTGTTTTATTTTTTTGGTTTTACACGGGTTGGATCCGATTCGTCGTGGATCTCTGAATGGAGGAAGAAGGTTTTTTGGTAATCAACCCCATAAACACATTAAAAAAAAATTGGAAAAGAAATTGTTTTTTGAAGGGGAGTGTTTGAGGAATTGACTGGTCAACCAGGAGTGTCTCAGACTGATAAAAAGAAATTCCATGATGTCACCCACACCATCAGTGGTTATGGCTGAACACTAGCTCTCCTACAAGCGGTTCAGTCCTTGACAGCTTTAGGGTATTCCAATATCACCTTCATAGGTGATAATTTTGAGCTATATGAGGCATTACATCATGAGTCAAATGCTTCTATAGCTATGATAATTAAGGATCTCAAAACACTAGCAAGGAGAAACAAATTCTATTTTGTATGCGTCTCTAGAGATATTGTAAACCGAGTAGATGTTCTAGCAAAGAAAGCTCGGATGGAAAATCAGGTTTACAAAATCTCTTGGACATTGTAATCCTTAAACCTTTGTTCAATAATATTAAGTTGACCAAAAAAAAAAAAAAAAGAGAAATCATGAAATGAAAACATAATTAGAAAAAAACGCATGCATCAGTTTCCGTAAATTCTAGAGAGATCTCTCTTCTCTTCTCTGCTTCTTCTTCTTCTTCTTCTACTTTTGCTTTTAGGGTTTTTGATCCAATCCAATGTCGGCGAATCCAAAGTCTTTCCATGGCTTTTCTCCTCTCACCCGTGGGACTGATGTCGACGACCCCAAATCGGAGATTAGTCATCGCGTGGTCGCGACACGGTCTACTCGTCAGCCGCGTCTCTCCTTCGCCGCCTTTGCTCCGTCATCGGATTACAACGATCACCCAAAGAAGCTGAAACCCGAAGCTAAGAAAGAGCAAGTTCCGATGTCGGCGGAAGAAGCAGAGGAGGAAGCGAAGAGGACTTGGAATCTCCGGCCGAGGAAAGCTTTTGGCGATGGTGGTTTGAGCATAGGAAACGACGGTGGTGCTTGCGGCGGCGGCGGAGGAACTTCGGAGGTGAAGAATCAGAAACCAGGAGGAATAGAGCCGAAATCAAACAGGCAGAGAGGGATTCCGGCGGAATCTCCAGGATTAGGCGGTGTTGAGGTTGGTAATGGTAATCATAGGCTTTGGATCGCTCTTTCTCGTGATGAGATTGAAGAAGACTTGTTCAGCATGAGTGGGAACAGATCATCTCGCAGGCCACGAAAGAGGACCAAAACCTTGCAGAAATATCTCGATGTAAGTCGTTCCTCACCAGGTGTTCGACGAAATGCCTCAAAGAAACAAGATTGGGTTTTTTCTTGTATAGCGTCTCTTATATATCTTGTTGGCGATTGGTTTCATCTATAGGTCATTTCACCTGGGTTGTGTCTTGTGGGGATGAATGCTGATTGCTTCAGAGTATCCAATTCTCCAGCTAAGGTCCGCACATTGCCTTTGTTGATCATTTTCACTTACTTGCTTGATTAGGCTTTTGATCAAGCTACCCTTTTTACTACATTGACTGGTACACTGTATGAACTGTGATAGAAAGTTCCATACTACAAAGACCCCAAATTTGTAGAGCTAGCTAATTAGCAATTAGCTTTACATAATCTAATGGTAGTGGTGCTTATGAATTCCATATATATGCAGCGATGATCGGTCTATTTACGAGTTTGACAAGGGTCTTTTTGGTGAAGAGAATAGGTCAAGTTCATTTAAACTCATCACTTTGACCAAATGTATCATTTCATTGTTTGATCTTGATAGTTGTTTGTGGTTTGTTGCAGGGTAGATATAGGTATGGTGGTGATGAAGATAGGAAGAAGAAGATATAAATCTTAGAGACATGTTCTTGTCTCATAATCAAAACTTAGTATGAATATAAGTAAATACGGGTAAGTTCATATCATCATATATATATATATATATATATATATATATATATATAAATAGATAGAGGAAGGGAGAAGGGTCTGTTTTTGAGTGATATGAAATGCAAAAATGGTTTAGGATGATGCCTTGCATTTAAATTTAATGGCCTAGCTATTTATAATCTCTTTTTGCTCTTTTCGTTTATAATTGCCTAATCAAAACAAACCATGATTATAGATTCACCAAAAAAAAAAAAAAAAAAACCATAATTATACTCTTGTTAACACAAGAAGTAAAAAAATGTAGCAAGACATACTATAAGTTTTCGCTTACAAGAAACTTAGGAAGATAATTAAACCTCAATTTGAAGCCTTATGTATATAAATTTATGAATTACTTCAAAAATGTGAAACTAGATAAATATTGTTCTGTTAACTTTCTTTGTTAATTACAGCCAAATTGTTTTTGTGTCCTCATGTACATGTAAATTCTAGATGCTATGTGACAAAAATGGCAGCTTAAGCAAGAGGCCCTAATGTGAAGCTTAATGGGCTCTCATTAAGTATTTCAAATCCAAATTCCACAATTACTGACATCATAATTATTTTGCAAGAGCATGCTCACTTTGGAATTTGTCTCATTAATTAATTATGAACTCTTATAATTATTACTATAAGGGGAATGATTATTTGAGGGGTTAGGGCATATCATAGGTTGTGTTTCATAATAATGACATAGGCCACAATCATTTGCCTCTCACCATTTACAGCCAAGCCTAATACTCAGTTTGTCGGTTTTATTTTAGTTTTTCTTTAAATATATGTAAAGAGAAATTAGTTAGGAATCAAAATCCATCATTATTACAAGTAGCTCTTGCCGAATAATAAACGTAAGTGTATTATGCCTAATGGGCTCCTCTTGTTTCCAAAAAGCCGATTCATTCGAGAACAACTTTCGCCGATTACATCACAAACACACACAACAAAGAATCAGACAAACAATAAAGTATGTTTTATAATCTTATAAAGAAAAATGCGATCAAATTTCAAACGTTGTTAAATCCGAATCCAAAACATAGAGAAATAGAGTCTGTTTACCTATTATTATGATCATGATAGGAATTAGTGATTATATGGAGTAGTTAGTCTTCTTAACATAATTGACAATAATATAATACAAAGATGATGAAACTGAAACTAGTTAGTTAGATCATGTGATTGGTTATGCGAAATCATGTGTCATTGATTGCTTTATCAACGGTCATACACAGTCCTCGTTGTACTTGAGATGTATATTGCTTCAACCACCAACCACACACAATCGCACAAATGATTCCCTACCTAGTGGAACTTATGTACTAAAGCTAAATTGCATGATTACCCTTCATTTCCACCAAATTATCAAATACTCCCCCCGTTTCATAATATAAGATGTTTTCGCGAATATTAAGAAACTACTTTTACTCAAAAATAGCATTTAAAATATATATTAAAACAATTTAACCAATTATAAAAAAAACTGCAAAATACTATTGGTCACACAATATTCAATAAAGTTAAAAGTATCTAGTATTGTCAAAACAGCTTATATTATGAAATAAAACAAAAACCACAAAACAGCTTACACGGAGGGAGTAATAAATTAGGATAATATATACTCCACACACTGGCCCAACGATGATTTTTTTTGTTGGTCAATTAACCAGAGGAAGAACACATATAAGACTACGCATATACGTACAAATAGTGATATTCTACCAAAGAAAGAAGACTAATAGTTACTATTAAACGTAGAATCATTTTGTTACTCTACAAGTTATCAGTTAGAACCATGTATTTATATATGGGGTTTGATTTTCTAATCATAGGATGGTTATGTTGGTATGGCTATTTTGAAATCATGTATAAATAATCTCTCTATAAATAATCATGTATAAATAATTATTTCTAAGCAACATTTTTCATGTTAAAAATCGTTTAGATGGGTGTATTATTTAAAGGTGGTGAAATGAGTCCGTACATGTTATTGCACGTGTCTCGCATTACAACCGAAAAGTATTCCACACTGGTGATTTTTGGTTAACCGATGAATCACATGACCACCAGTACATGTTTTAGTAATTAGTAAAACATGATATAAAGTAAGGATCCATGGGTAAAATTTTAACTATACAAACTATATTAATTTTTCCCTTTTTAATGTTATGTTACATGTGTTAATTGGAGATGATTAAGTTTTGTTTGTGTTAGGGCATGTACATTGGAGATTTTTTTAAAAGTGTCTAAAAACTTTTTTGTAATTAAATATATTAAATTTTTAGGACATTAGGTGTCTAAAATCAGAAAAAAGATCTTGAGGGTGATTGGTTGTAGAATTTTTTGCTGTAGATTCTTTTTTGCTGTAGATTTAGAAGATGTAGTTGTAATTTTTTAGCTGTAACTATTTTAAAATAAAACATGATTGGTAGATATACAATATGTGACGTAGTTTGAGTTTAATTAGTTCATGTAGATAAAAATTATTATAATTTAGAAATTCATTGCTATTTTTAATAATATATAAAATAAATTTAGTTAAAAGTAGCAATTTTATATGTTAACTAAATTTACTTTATATGTTAAAAGTAGCAATAAACTTCTAAATTATAACATTTTTTATCTGCATAAACAAATTAAACTAAAACTACATCACATATTGTATATTAGTAATTATGTTTTATTTAGAATAGTTACATCTAAAAACTTAAAGACATGGCTTCTAAATCTACAGCAAAAAAAACTGCAACAAAAAAAATGTACAGCTACAGCCAAATAATTTTTACAACCCAAAAAATAAGGCTTTATGTTTTTGATTTGTTACAACCAAAAAAAAAAAATTGGGCTTTAACTTTAAAAAGAAAGCTACAACATGATTGGTAAAAATTAAAAACAAAGATGTAGGTTTAGGAAGAAAGCTACAACATGATTGATAAAGATTTTGTATATTTTTTTAAAACAAGGTTGTAGAGTAAAGTTATAGACAAACCAATCACCCTCTTATATAGGATCTTTTTCTGTTTTTAGACATCAAGATCCTAAAATTTAATATATTTAATTACTAAAAAGTTTTTAGACACTTTTAAACAAGTCTCCAATATACATGCCCTTAGTGTCACATGCTTAAAATACATGCACTTTGCATGGATGTAATTCTGAAAACCAATGGAGTCCTTCTACCCGTTTACTTAAGGTGCCATTGCTAATATTCGGAAAATTTTGTATGGTTTTACAATACATGTCTTACTCATCGAGATTTTTGTAATCGGTGTATTCGAATAAGGCCATGCTTATATCACATACCAGATACACATCTACATAAAAAAAGCCGAAATATTCTCATATACAAGATCCAATACCAAATCGTACGTTGTGACCAAAATCCAAAGTCATATCTCCACATTGGTCGAGACTCGAGATAGATCGAGTCATCGAGAGAGAGAGTGTATACACATTTACCATTTTTCACTCATAATGTTTGACCGTTGACTGTGGACAACGAAGAGCGTAGAGGAATATTTGACCAGAAAGAAATGCACGTGTGGGTGGACAAGACCACACGTGTGCTTTGCTGTCATGAGCTTAGGTTTGTGTGCGCCACGTCGGTTCCACATGGGAGGATATATCGCACGAGCCAACTTGGTACTTCCTTTACTTCTTCTAATTATTTACAAGAACCTTCATGTTCTACACCATCTATTTGTTTTTATTTTAAGAAAACATTGTAAGATTCCCAAAACCATTACTTATTTTTCCAATCATGATGATATCTCAATAATGATGCATACATTATAACAGTATTATTCATAACATTTGATGCGTTAGAATAATACTATAACATATTAGATAAAGAATCAAACATTTAATGGTGGTGTGAAACGTCAAACTCGAATTATCTATCTTCTTTTTCACTGCTAGGCTTCATTCTTGCTCATTATTCCGATGTCTATGAATATATTCTTTCAATTATGTTATCTTTTATAACGTTCGAATATATATAATACTCCATTCGACTATAATGGGGGAAGTTAGGTCCAAACATTTAAAATTCCCGAATGATGACACTGATCTATACAGCCAATTCTGTAGAGAATAATTAAGCTACACATCAAACATGATTAACAAAACTGATAATTGTTAGTCCTACCAGAAAAGCAAATCATATTTATACGCCTCAAATAATTACAATATTAGAAAATATACTTTCTAGTATTATACAATTTTATATCAACAGGTTTTGAATTTGCTTTATACATAGATATTCTGATATATGAGATCTTTAATAATGTAGAAAAGACTTGCCCATGATTTTTCTTTCATACTTTTTTTTTAATTTGTAGAAAATGTTATTTCGTTTATTCTTTGGATTCCAAACAAAGGTTTGTGAATAAATATTTCATGTTTCTGTCTAGAACGCATGAACCCATAAACTGTACTTCGTAATATATAGTTTACACCTCGTATCATTTGAATGTATTTTTGAAAAGAAGAAGTGTATATTGCAAGTTTGCAACCCTTAATTTAAAAAAAAAAAAAAAAAAAGTTTGCAACCCTCTATCAAGTTTAATTGGAATGTAGTAGTATACTTTCTTATACAGTATAGTCTAAAATTTTCGTGGCGAGTTTGGCACATTAACCAAGAATAAAAAGAAGTGTTCCATATTAGTAAAAAAAAATTACTAGCGTAGAAAGAAATGAATGATTATTATGAACCGAAAAAAATGAAGCAAATGATAAGATGTAGGCGCGTGAGGAGACCAAAGGAAACGCACGGCCGGCTCGACTGTTTTCGGGTACCTTTTCCTCACGTGACCACCACCCCCATGTTACTCTCGAATATTATAAAACCCCATAATGAACATTTACATAATAGAGAAATATTTGATCTATAAATACATATATTTATGAACCTATAATATACGGTGTTGATGTAATGATGGATCCCACATCCCACATGGATATGATTGGATCGCAACAGTTCATTTGGCCCACAAACTTTGAAGGAGTTTCAGATTCATGTGGATTGTGTTTTGTAACAACCACTTGATTTAGTCCCTTTTTCTTTCCATTATTTCAACAAGTCATATTATTGCCAACTATTTCTTTCATATTTGGTCTCATCCGTGTGTGATCTTGACTACTCATCAAGTTTTTTCTTTCTTTCTTTCTTATTTTCTTCATCGAAAATCTACTAAAATTTATCATAAATCATGATATACTATATTCACTAGAAAATTACCTGCGTTATAATAAAATAATTATCGAATAAAACTAATAATTTTAGTTAAAAAATTTTTTTTTGATGAATTATTATACATAATCTAAGATCTATTTTATATATTTGAATTTTGCAACTATTTTGTATACAAATATGTTTCACCCATGAGATAATTAAACTAACAAATTTCATTAAAAATTATATTAATTGTAGGAAGTGTACTTATAAAAAATTAGAAACATCTACTTGTCAAACAAAACAACATATGCAAATATATATATGAAAAATTGTTTTACATGTTCATATATTTTCAAAAAAATAAATTGTTTTTTTTCTATTCTAAATCTATAATTTTTGAAATATTTTGACTTTGGCAAGTTTAAAATTTCAAAATATTTTAATTTTGGCAAGTTTAAGAAGATTCAAATGTGTTTGACAATTAGAGTTGTAGTAATCAAAATAAGTGTATTTAGACATAAATGTGTTTGGTAATGAGTATAAGAAAACTAAATAAATATATAAAGATAAAAAATAGAAAAATTGTAGTGATGACACATAAGCAAAGTGCTCCCAAAATGCTCCTCAAATAATATATAGGATAATTATTTGTGGCTAAATCAATAATCATAACGGACATATTCGTCATTATAGGCCTTATTTGTTTATAGAGACCTTGTATATGTGAATGGAGATGACTAATAAATTTGAAACTAGGCTTTGGATTCCATACATATACAGAACAACTTTTAGGTTATGGAAAAAGATGGCTAAAGAGAGGAAGACTTAAATTATTTACTAGTATAAACTAGCAAAAGAACAAGAAGAAGAAAAAGAGAAGACTGCTTTGTGGTACATGGCTCAGTTGATTGAAGATGGAACGGCTCTAGTGCAACCAGTTCAAAGGAAAGAGATCAGATGCAAGAGGACCCCTGCGCCTTGACTTAAGTGCAACATAGGTATGTCATGGCTTAAGCAAAGAAAGGTTGAAGGTTTTTCATGGGTCTTAAGAAATGACAAAGGTGAGGTGGTTATGCATAGTCGAAGATCTTTTTCTGGGTTGAGAACAATAGAAGAGGCTCAACTTAAAGGTATGTTATGGGCGATGGAATGTATGTATGCTCATGGACTAAACAAGATTATTTTTGCTTCTGATGCATTGGATCTTGTTAAGACAACTGCTTGCCCGGCGAGTTGGCCTAATTTTTGGTACCAAGTCTTCAAAATGACTCGTGTTTTGATCAAGTTTGAGGATTGGAGTTTGGTTTTTGAAAGAAGGAGTGCTAACAAAGGAGCCTTCTTGATTGCTCGTAGTGTTATACACGAGAATCGATGGCAATCGTACATTGCTCTTGGACAACCATGTTGGTTGAAGGAGCTCTTTGATTGTGAGAAAGGATAGTTTATTTAGGCCTCCCCGTGATCACATTTTTGGTGGCTATTGTAGGTGATGTTTTCTGTGTAGTGTGGTGTTTTTTCATTATCTATGCATATGTTGTATCAAACTATTTGGCCTCTTTATAATTATTCAGATGAAAAAAAAAAAAAAAAAGAAGACAAGAGGGAACAAGTTGGGGAAAGAATAATAATTTATAGAGGTTTCAAAAGGACATTGTATTATAGATAATAATTGGCCAACCTGACAACCTCTCATTTCATTCAATTCCTATTTATATACTATCTCCTCTTCTCCTTCTCTTCCTCCTCATTCACATCTCACATCTATTTCTCTCTCTCCATAAGAACCCTAGCTACAAAGGCATTTAATAAGGCCTCTTCTCATTCATCTCTACCCATAAATATCAAAGCTTCTTCTTGTCTATTCTCATTTCGAGTAAACTAATTAAATCTATCATGATGATGAGTAAAGAGGATCTTGGTTTAAGTCTAAGCTTAGGATTTACACAAAACCACCAGCTGAATCTAAAACCCACTTCCCCATCAATGTCTAATCTCCACATGTTTCCATGGAACCAAACCTTTGTTCCCACCTCAGGTACTACTACTATGCTTCTTCTTCTACAAAGTCTAAAGCCTTCTTTTTTTTCTCTCCCAAAGAGACAGACTAATAAATCTTGAAATGACGATTCTTTTTTTTTTTTTTTCCAATGAATGTAAAATTTTATTCAAACCAAAAAACGTTTTTATTACAATACATGTAACATTGTTTTTTTTTTCTGAATGAATGTAAAATACTAAAATTATTATTCAACAAAAGAAACTGTTTTTACAATAAATGTTACTTTAATCCGAGAAGTTACAACATTGTTTTAATTTCTTAAAAGTGACGACTCATTTTGTATTTGTAGATCATCAGAAGCAACATTTTTTTAAGAAAATCGACGTGAACAGCTTACCATCGACGGTGGAATGCGAGGAAGAGACAGGAGTTTCGTCTCCAAACAGCACGATCTCTAGCACAGTGAGTGGCAAGAGGAGGAGCGAGAGAGAAGATGACATAGATATTACTCTAGATCGATCTTCTTCCCGTGGAACATCCGACGAAGAAGAAGATTATGGTGGAGAGGCTTGTCGGAAAAAGCTTAGGCTATCCAAAGACCAATCTAATGTTCTTGAAGACACTTTCAAAGAACACAACACTCTCAATCCTGTAAGTCACATTCGTTCAAATAGTGATGGTATTCTTGTAAATAATAACACTCGTATGATTCGTGACAAAAAATAAATAATAACTCTTATTGATTTGATTTAACAAGGGCGTTTATGGTAAAATCATGCAGAAACAGAAGTTGGCTTTAGCTAAGAAGCTAGGCTTAACCGCAAGACAAGTGGAAGTATGGTTCCAAAACAGAAGAGCAAGGTGAGAATAAAACACAACTCAGTTTAAAGTTGACCATTTTACCCTTTGAGAGCAATGTTATTTACAATACAAAGCTATTTTTGTGTGTGTCTCAATAGGACTAAATTAAAGCAAACCGAAGTGGATTGTGAGTATTTGAAGAGATGTGTAGAGAAATTGACGGAGGAGAATCGGCGGCTAGAGAAAGAGGCTGCGGAATTGAGGGCGCTAAAGCTTTCATCCCGGTTGTATGGTCAGGTGAGTCCACCAACCACGCTTCTCATGTGTCCATCATGTGAACGCGTGGGCGGACCATCCAACCACAACCAACGGGCTGTACCATTGAGCCCGTGGCTCCAAATGGCCCATGGGTCATCAACCTTTGATGTGATGCGTCCGCGGTCTTAACTTTATAATTCCGGTTTAATAGATTTGTGTGTGGGTCATTGTACTTTTTAGATTATTGACTCTTCACTACTATGTTATCCATAAAAGCCTTTCTCATTTAAGAAAAAAACTTATTAATCTGATTAAACTATAGCTCTTCTTGATGACCCCATAATAAAAATAAGCTCTTCTTTAACCACACTACAATGTTGACAAAATCATGAATCCAATCTTAAAATATACCATCAACTTAACCAACACAAAAACATAATAATGGCCAGATCACATGCTGATTAGAGGATATTCTAAGAAGTTTATTTCAATGTCTCCATTGCCTTGAGGTTGAGTTTTCATTAAGAAGAAAACATAGGTTGGTTCTGGAGGTAAGGTACGACGTATCTCACAACGTCATCTTTCGCCATTTGCAAGTGGTCTCCAGGGACACTCACAAACTTCACTTTTCCAGCAGCATCCAATGTTTTCAAACCAATCCAGTCCTCTCTATAGAGCTTTGTCTGGAAAATAAACAAGTGATTTGGTTGATGATCATACGAAAAGAAAACGAAACAGAGAGTGATCATTAAGAGGTTTCAACCTTTTGAGGAGGCAAAAGAGGTTTTGAAGCTCCATCCGGGTAATATCCGAACCAACAACTTTCTTTAGGACTCACTACTTTATCACCTTGAAACTATTTAAGAAAATGAACGAAGACAAAATAAGTGAACTATATAGCATTATAGCTAATCAAGACTTTGGTGAAATCTCAAGATCATTGGTTTTAGCTAGGTACCATGACTAGGACCAAGTTATGCAAGCTGGTGAAACGTTGTTTAAAAGTCGAGTTCCTCTCGTTAGGTCTCTCGTTGTTGAGCTTTGGCAGATACTTGGAGTGTTTCAAATACTCTTTTATTTCCTGAAAACCATATAACAACGCTTTCTCGAATGAGGTATATTCTAATAATTAGGAAATGATATTGAGCTTTAGAAAGAAAAAGAGCTTACGGTAGGGATTTTGATATAACCACTTGGAGCAATATGATCCTGCAAAGTCATTAGTAATGTTATTAATCATGGTTTAAGGTTTTGAATCCTGATTAGAGAAGAAAAAGAGAGAAAATGTACTTGAACATAGTCAGTGTAGACCTCTTCTTTCAGCAACTTGCATATTGAAGACTATAAACAGAGAAATTTGAGATTGTGATTGTGATTAAGACCCAAAGGTAAAGAGAAAGAGAAGAGAAACACTCACATGACACGTGGGAATGTCGGAGATACCAGCATGAGGACCTCCTAAGGATACATAGTTAAAGATAGGAGGAGCATTGTCGCAGAACTCGATAAGGCCTCTAGCGACTAAGTTTCCTTGAGACTGTGCAACAATATTGTAACCTTGACTCAGCTCTTTCATCTTTTTAACTTTCTCACAAGCTAAAATCGCTTGTTTCGTAAGCGGCATCGACACAGAATCTTGCTCTCCATTTCCAATTTCTCTACAAGATGATGAAAATTAAAACATTTTGCAAGATTTAGAGATGAGACATAAAGGAGTTAAGAGTTGTGTCGGTACAAGCAAGATCCATGGGAGCTAGAGAGGTTGCTAAGGAGGTGTGTGAAGCTGGTAGCTCCACCATTGGAGCATTGATCTCGAATCCCTGTTACAATCAGTATTAATTAGTGTCAAGAGTAAAACATGACACTAATGGATTGTTAGTTACTTACCGTGAAGGAGAATGAATGGAACAGAGATTGAGACCGGAATGAAGAAGAAGAAGAAGATGGACAAGGTTACAAGTAGATCAGATCTCTGGAAACTCTTCATCTCCATGGAACAACTCGGTGAAAGAGCAACAAGTTAACGTTTGATACAGAGCAATCTAATTTTTTGCGCTTTAGTCATAAATGGAAGAAAGTGAATTTATTTCTTGGTAGTTAGGTGTATCAACCAAGTATTCAATGATCTTTTTAATATTCAATTGAATGAAATTTAGTTTTTGTTTTTTCCATCTGATTAGATTATAATTAAACAAGGCTTTGGCCCAAAAGTTATATCAAAAGGCTTTAGCAGTGACCAAAACAAAAGGTCCACTCCTTAAGCATCCAAAAATGGTTTAACTCCTATTCGACACAAGACAGTAAGAAACTAAAAGTCTTGGACAAAACCAATTGAATGAAATTTAAATTTAATGAGCATGCACCGCCATAAACCATTGTGGGTATCAACAAACATATTTAATATTTGTTTAATTTTTGAGACTAATGATGAAACTTTTAATAAATCTATTTGCAGTGGTGATACCGGTATCGGTTTCATTACAAAAAAAAAAATGTAAAATTTCTAATAATCAAAGTTATATATATATATATATATATATATATATAAATAGAAGATTAATAAAAAAATTATATTACAAAACTTTAAAACGTAAAATTCACTGGAAACAACCGAATGTTTTACAAAAATTGGTAAAGAGAAAACTTTGGTTTATGATATGAAAAGACTTTGGTAATTGAGAAGAGTTTGGTTATGAGAAGAGTTTGGTAATTGAGAAGACTTTGTTATGAGAAGAGTTTGGTAACTGAGATTGAGAAGAGAATTATTTGATGAGAGAAGAGTTTGGTAATATGGAAATTTAGAAGACTTTGATAAACAAAACAACAACATCCGAACATTGATATATATATATATATATATATCAATGATTTCATGGTTTGGTAAGACCATATGAACCACATTGCAAAACACATTGGACCTACATCTAGTACAATGACAAAGACAATACACATGACACATAAACTGAAAGAGAAATTACAAAAACTGGAAGACAAATTACGCATACTTCCAACATCTTCTTCTTACACTCACACATGACACATACTTCCAGCATCTTCCTTGCCGACACATCCTTTAGCAGTCTCCAAATATGCTCTAGTGTGAATTTCACTTTGTGGTCTTGGAAGTACATCTTGTAGGCTACCAGGAGATCATCGTTGTCTACCTCTCCACTGATGCAAACTCATATATATATTACAAAGGTTACAAACATCTACTTCTGTAAATCAGCAAGCAAGTAACAAAAGTACAAACATCTGCTTCTGTAAACAAAACCCTAATCAATTTCCACAACGAACCAATCCAAAACTCAGAAACACTTCATCCTTGTCAATCAAATTTCCAGAACAAACCAAACCCTATTCAATTTCCACAACAAACCAATCCGAAACTCAGAAACAATTCATCCTTCTCAATCGAATTTCCAGAACAAACAAACCCTTAATAATTTTATAGAACAAACGAAACCCTAATCAATTTCCAGAACAGAGAGAGACTCGAAGATAATCAAACAGAGATCGAAGACTTCGAGTTTGAACTGAACTGCAAACAGGTCCATTGATGTCATCTCCTTCCTCTTCTTATTCTGTGTGCTCTAGTTTTCTTGTCCTGAAGTTGTGTGATTCTTCATTGTCTCGTTGAAATGTTGGTCTAGATTTGTAAAATACTTGGAGGGTGTTATTGGAAGGATCTACTAACCTAGGCAAACCAGCAACTGAATTTAAGCCCAATAGAAGTAAAGCCCAACTCATAGCCCTATAAAAATCGCTTTTGCTTGATCATCACGAAATCAAGCAAAAACATCTAACCTCATCGTTTGTAACCCTAATTTCCGCCGAAACCATGCTCTTACCAGCGATCTTCCCCGCGTACATCTGCTGGGACATGAACGCTTGCCCGCCCCCAGAAGATGAGGATCCTTATCTGGTCCGCCGGACTATCTTTTCAGCCGTTCGAAAGCAGGGTCTTTATGGTCCGGCGCAAATCCGGATTTATGTTACTGCGGGAACGTCGATGATTTCCAAATTGGGTGAATATGCCGATGCCGGATGATGTATCATCAGTTCAGCAGAGAATGAGTTTGCAAAGGTAAACACCATGTTAGTTGATATGCTTTTATGGACTCTCAACTCTCGTCATCCATCAAATTTTGTGGTAATCACAAAAATCGCACAAGACACACGGTATCTGATTCGTGGTCTACTTACTGTGGAAGAAAGATGGAACAATGTCTTCTTAATACTGCCTGATCCGACGGTACCTAATAGTGTTAGTGGAATCAAATCATTCACTACTAGCTATGGTGCTGTATTCTTGAGGCTGATTGACTCCGCGCCGGATAACAATCAAGTCAAAGCATGTGTTTGTAACCTGCTTGAAAAGATAATGACGGCACACGAGGAGTCAGAGTCAGAGGAAGATGAAGTTGCGCTTGCAGAGGAGAAAGTTGAGGAAAGCGGGTCTGAATCTCTCGATACAGATACATTGTGGATGCCCACAGTTTTCTCCATCAAAAGCGATTCCAAGGGTAAACAACCTCTGCTGGAAATTTGAATGTGTTTATTTTAATTCTGAATATTGTGAAACCTCTCGCAGATAAGCAGCAGCACACAAGCGTCCTCTGGGATGTCGAGGACTACCCACTCCCTGATGATCTCAGTCTTGCTACGTTTTATCGGAATATCAAACATTATTTTGAGGGTAAAGGTTCTTATGGTGATGTGTTTATCTGGCTTATGTGCCTGACCATTTGATGGACGGTTATAAGATTCTGGCTGCTGAGTTTGACGGTGAGGCAGCCGACAGATTCGTCTTTGAACCCAAAGGTGAGCCTTCCTCTTTTTTTTTCCTCTTGTTTTTACTTACTCTTATATATGTAATGTATATGTGTGTGTTCCTTCCTATGTAGTTCCACAGGACAAGTATGCAAGGCTTAATAAGATGACACTCGACTTACTTTTATGGGCAATTGACAATCCTCTAGAAGGTCTTGTCCCAAATTTGTTGGTAATATCGAAAGACATGGAAGTAAAAACAACATTATTCTGCTTTTTGCTTGGATATTTGGGTGCGAGAGGGTGGCCTGTTTTCTTTACACTGCCTGCTGCTGGTGATGTCGCTCCTAAAGAAGCACGAGATGTTCCAGTATTGCCTTGGGAAGATCTAGTCTCGCAGAAAAGTATATGTAAATATTTCCAAGTCTCTTCAACTTTTAAGGATATGAAAAGAAAAGAATTAGATATTTGTCTTGAATAGCATTTAGTGACATTCAAAATATTTATAAATTGAGTAAGAAGAAATCAATAGGTGACACATATTAAAAGAATTCAGAGATTGCTCTGGATTAAGTAAGGCACAACGTATTTCACAACATCCTCATCGGCTATGTCGAGGTGATCCCCTGAAACACTCACATACTTGACTTTTCCTGCATCATCCAATGTTTTCAGACCAATCCAGTCCTCTCTGTATAGCTTCGTCTGGAGAAGAATAATAATAATAAACATACACATATTCAGGTTTTATAAGATAACAAATATTGGATGAAGAAATGAAACAAGAGATTCACCTGTTCAGTAGAGAGAAGAGTATCGAATCCATCGTCTGGATAATAACCGAACCAAGAAGTTTCTTTAGGGATCAATGTTGTATCGTCCTCAAACTATTTCGTGAGCAAGAAAAGAAGAACAATGAGCTAAAAAAGAACATGTTTTTCGAATCGTTGCATTGAAGTAAGGAGTCGCAATAAGTACCATGATAAGAACCAAGTTGTGTAAGCTAGCGAAACGGTCTTTGAACGTAGAGTTTCTTTCGTCAGGTCTCTCGTTGTTAAGCTTTGGTAGATACTTTGAGTGTTCCAAATACTTTGACATTTCCTGAGAAAAAGCAAATCTCATTGTATGGAAAACCCGAATCAATTTTGAACTAATTTATTTGGTTAACTAAGTAACTTACACCAGGGATCTTAACATAACCACTAGGAGCAATATGATCCTACACAGTCATTAACAAAACAAATCAGTGATTAAGATATTTATAATCTTGAATAAAGAGAAAGAGTGTGTAATAACTTACTTGAACAAAGTTGTTATAGATCTCTAACTTCATTATAGCTTCTGCTATATCACATATTGGACCAGACTAGACATAAACCAAAAGACACGCATCATTAAGCCATTTTTATCACTTAATGAATGTGATTAATAAGATTTAACCAAAGAGAAATGTGTTAAAAGATTATACAGCACACTTGGGGATTGCGGCGATGCCAGCATGAGGACCTCCTAAGGAGATATAGTTAAATACAGGAGGAGCATTGTCGCAAAACTCGATTAAACCTCTAGCTACTAAGTTTCCTTGAGACTGTGCAACAATGTTGTAACCTTGACTCAGCTCTTTCATAAGTTTAACTTCCTCACAAGCTACACTAGCTTGTTCCTTAAGTGGCATGAACCATGAATCAGGTTCTCCATTTCCTATGTCCCTGCAAATTAATCTCACAATTAAAAAGACCCTTTTAATTAAATTAAGATTAAAACATAATCTGTAACTTAGTGGTTTGGTTACAAGCAAAAGCCAGAGGAGCCGGAGAGGTTGCTTAGGAATTGCGTGAAGTTACCAACTCCACCAGAACATTTATCTCCGATTCCTGTTTTTTTGTTTTAATAATTAATATCATTTTTTTATTAATCGGAAAAAGAAGAAAAAAAAAAAAAAACAGAGGAATAAGAGATAATTACCGTGAAACACTAAGAATGGAAGAGAGTTTGAAACTGGAACGATAGAGAATAATAATAACACGGCGGTCACCGTTAAAAGGAGACCAAGTCGGCGATGAAGAATTTTAGCCATGATTCGCCGGAATATTCCTTTTACCTTTTTGTATTTTTTGGCTTTTGTTTTCTGTCTTCTGAGATTGTGTGTTTATTGGTAGTCAAAAGCGTTTTATTACAAAGCTGTTTTGGAAACAAGATTTATTGCCTTCACTTGGCAACAAATTCTTGGCTTGACTTGTAAAATTTGTGTATCTTGTAATTATTATTTTTTTTGTCGACATCTTGTAATTATCTAATGTGTTGTTTTATTTTTTTCCTCTGTTTAACTGTAGATATATGTATATATATTTCTTTTTCTTTTTTGTTCTTTGTCATTATCTGATGGCTCTAAATATTTAGCCCTTAATTAGCATAAAGTTAAGCATTCCCTGGGAAAAATCAGATAACATGCAACTCTTTCTAGTCAGGTGGGACCTTTGGTGGCTGTTGGTTTCACTATCGATTTTTTTGTTTTTTTTTTGAATCTAAAATATTTGATCCACGGAGACAATTAGCCCAAAAACAAAACAATTAGGAACCGACATTGGCTCGAATTCTAAAGGTACAAGTTTCACCAACCAAGCTCTCTAACTCCTCGGTGATCTAAGCTAAACACAGCATAAAAACCAAGTCCAAATCAATCAATCAACGATTCATTCTTTACAGAATCAAGACTACCTTCCAAACCAAGCGTTCCTAGACTTCTCAAGCCGGGGTTATATACGGCCATCTTCATTAAAAACTTCTACATTAAAAGAAAGATTCATCCCTATTTATCATATATTCTTAGTTTTCTTAAAGCTAATAATCATTTTATATCGAGATTAATCGATTACAAGCAATATCTTGAGATTTTTAACTGCAAATGGGTCTGATTTTAACCAATCCGGAATACGCTTTAACATTCCTAATACGAAAAGAATACTAAACAGGTTTCTTTCGGCAGAACAAACGCTAGCAATGAGGAGACGAAACCATATATCACTTACTCCTCCCTTAGGGTTTCAATGGCTACATTTTGTTACACTATGCAAGTTCTGATTAGGGCTGGGCGTTTTAACCGAACCCGAACCCGAACCAAAAAACCCGAACCGAACCCGAACCGAACATATATAATACCCGATCGGGTTTAGTTTCTTAAGGTACGGGTACCCGTACCCGATCGGGTAATACCCGATACCCGTTCTTAACCGAAACTAACCGAACATATACAAACACACATCTCTACATATTGATTTTGTAGCCTAAACCCTAACTCAATATAAAAAAATTCGTTTGGTTTAACTACTTTCCACAATTGAAAACTAATTGGTTGCAGATTTTGTAGGAAATTGATTGAAACACCACAAATGAACAATCAAAATTGAAAAAAAAAAATGTTCTTTCTTTTGGGCATTTTGTCGAACACTTTCTATGCGCTAAATTGCTCAAATTATTTTGAAGGAAATTCCACTCTAGAGCTCTAACTGATAGTGTTGTAAGCACTTAGTACGGTAACTTCATGTTTCAAGACTCTCGGTTCCAGCTCCATCTAACAAAAAAGAATCCAACTCTACTCAATTCTCTTCTCCACTGGAACCATCTCTCTCTTTTAGCCTTACCTTAAATCCATTGTGAATCTAATTTCAAACCATATCCTAATTGTTTTTTCTACTGTCGAAGAAGAATGTGGAGTAAAAGAAAGAGAAGAAGAAACTAAAGGAGAAGAAAGAGAAGGGTCACGAGAAGGAGAGAAGATAGATGAATAAATCCTTTTAATTGAACAAACTGGATCGGGTGGATCGGTTATATCCGTACCCGATCGGGTATTACCCGTACCCGACCCGATTATATAAAATACCCGATGGGTTCTCAGACCCCTAAACCGAAATAACCGAAAAACCGATATACCCGACCCGAACCCGATCGGGTACCCGAACGCCCAGCCCTAGTTCTGATGATGGTTGGGTTGCTTCGGGAGTCGCTGGTTTGGTTTTTTTAATGGTTCTCCTCTCTGGTAAGTCGCACTGGATTGTTTTGTAGGTACACAACCTCTCTGTCTGCTACATTTATGAGATGCTGCTCTGATCCTTCTTCATCCGATACCGAAGATCCCTCTGAGTTTGATTCCTCCTCATCTACACATTTGGAGAACCATTCATAATTTAATTTGGTTTTACCGCAAAAGAGTTGGTAATGTTCATCATAAAACCCGCTTACCAGATAATTCTAGGTGTTCCGGAAGAGCACCAACAGCAGTAAGCTGAATGCTTTCTGGTAGAAGACAATTGCAGAAACCACCTGAAATCTCGCAAAGAAAAAAACCTGATGAGTAATCAATATATAGGGCACAATATGTTTGTAACATTGGCGCAAGGAAAGGTTTAGATTATTTACCTACTCGGGCCAGGCGATTAATCCATCCTGGAATAGGCTTTCCTGTAAGTTGCTGACATACTTCTTCGGTGAAATGGTTACAGTTCTTGGCAATCAAATGGTAAGTGTCGCCATGGTATCTTCTCGAAAGCTTCTCCATGTATGATCGGAAATCTGAACGGGACATGGTGGTAGTTCCCAGTAAAACCGACCGTCTAAAGATGAACCCAGGACAGTTCGTAGGTTCTACCTCATATACACCACTTGTTGGATACTCATGAGCTCCATAACAATATTCCAAACCATGAGCTACATTGGAGTGAGAACAACTATGTTAAAGAGAAAAATGAATCATGATAATAGCTTCTCCAGGTAAGATCAATTAAACGAGGATCGGGGATTGTTTCAATAATTCGAATACCCCATTTTTCTTGGTCATACATTTATAGTTTAACTCTATATCTACAAACAATTCCCTTATCGGAAGAGCTTCGCATTGACGCCAAATCATTAAAGCACAACTTTCCCTAGAACAACATTACGACTGCGAAATTTTGTTGTTCCTCTTACAACGTTCAAACCCTAACCATTCATATTCGTTTAAAGCATACTTATGCCGACGATGTTCTACGCGTTAGCAGGAAATACATGATAATGAAGTTATCAAAGAGCAAGAGAATTAACATACCTTCTATTCCAGAATGGAAAATGCCGATCCCGAACCAATAGGTATAATTGTTGACAGGAGTAAGATCATAGACACTGAGATAAACCGGCGTAAGCCTAGCTTCTCCAGTGTTCTCTTCCTTCTCATCGCTTGAGCATGAGCTTGTACTCATAGTAGACGTCCACATTTCAATACACAAAAACACCAACCCACCAGTATCCCAATTCAATGTGAAAATCCAATTATCCCTTTCTTCCTAAAACCTCTGCAACGAGAAAAATTGATTGTGATATTCATATAACAAGAAAAAATATAAAGCATAGTAACAATCATACGTTCCATAAACCTAGATCAAAATCACTGAAACTGAAGCATTCGAACACAAACAATCCAAAGATCAAAGGATTCGATTGCGATTAAACCTAGAATCAAATACCTAAACCTAGAAAAGAAACCAATCAAAGCCTGGGATTTACAGGAAATCTAACGCAAATTGCTCGGATTCTAAATCGGGGAAACCCAGGAACGAGATTGAAATTACGTTTGTCTCTGAGGTTCAGATACAGAAATCGAAACGAAGAAGATGAAGATGAAGAGAGAGAGAGAGAGAGAGAGAGAGAGAGAGAGAGAGAAGGGCTCTGCGAAAATGATCGACAAAAGGTCATAGAGGAGCCTCTTCTCTTGTTTTTGGTGATTTTTCTCTTTTGGTAATGTTGAAAGAAAAAAATAACATTAAATTTTTATGAAATTACTATATACAGTTTTCCATTTGTCAACAAAGATAAGAATTACTTTATATTGTAGTCCATTAAAATTAAAATACATCATATCATATAATTAAAAGAAAAGTGATTTTGCTTACGTGTCAATCTCACCTAATTAACTTTTTAAATAAACTTTAAATTTTTCGCCGATATTAATCTCTTTTGGAAATATTTAGTTAGTATATTTGATAATGGATTTACCCGAATCATAATTGTAAAATATCGTTTAACAGAAAAAGGGAATATTATGTTCCTGAGGTTAATCGTATATTTAGTTAATAAAATACGGTTATAGATTTATTCGGATTAATGATGAGATATCGTTTCCCTTAAAAAATGTTAATCTTACATTTTTATTTTGATATTCTGTTTATTTATTGAGATATCATTATGAAAAGGGATATATTACATTGTTATCGTATAGGTTTATTCTAATTTTAATGGTAAACTTACATTTTAAAAGAAGAAAGTTTGCGTAATTATCTTAATATTTTATTTGTTTTTTTTATTTAATATATTTTCTGTGTAAACCCTAATCCTGCGTGTGTATATATATTGAGTTGTTCCACGTTTACCCGTACCCTATCATCCTCGGCTATTTTTTTTATATGCGATTCCTCTTTCAATTTCATATCATAGTTTTACGTCTTCTATGTGTTTAATATTTGGTCTTTTAATGCTTTTCTATCCTCTTCTATACAACAGGTTATGTTTGTTATGGTTTTTGACAATTGTTTATCCAGTTTTCTTATTTGCAGGTTTACGGTTGGTAAATTCTATGACCTTATGTTCGTTTCATAGTCTTATTAACAATTTTTTGCGTTTTTTTGTTTATGATCCTTTAATTTGTATTTTGATTTGATCTTAATAATGACTACTAATGATTTTTTTTCCCTTTTTCTGTTATAAAGCTGATAATTATATATATATAGAATATTTACATCTACACTAATCTTTAATTTTTTCTTTTAGGTCATTTGTTTTGTATTCATCTACCACGATTCTCTATTATCAATCTTTATTATTAAAAAAAAGGACTAACCTTCCTCTTGGTAAGTGTTGTTGATTTTCTTTATTAGTTTGGTATAAAATTGTATTTGTAGTTTATCTTTCTTTCGTATTTGATTAGTTCTTCTTCGATTTGGTTCACTATATCGAAGTTGGTTGACCCATAATTATAATTTTTGTTATTCGTTGTTTTATCGTCTTCGTTATCTTTTGAAGTTATTTTATTCTTATCTTCTTTTACATAGGTTTCGTTTATTATTTAATATTGAGCATGTTATTTGATGTGTTGTTTTCTGTTGTAGGTGGTCATTCGTGTTGTTATATTCACGTTTTCAGATCTTCAATTTGTAAGTGTCACATGATGCATCGGTCAGTTTATTCTTTTGAATTTTTAAACCATGTTGTATATTATATTTATATAGCCTACGTATTTATATCATAACTTAAATCAATATGAAGATATACTTAAATCAACATAAAGCTTCATTATGTTTGCTTGTTCTCACACTCCTATGATTTTTTGTTTCTTTGATGGATCGATGGTTAAGAGGACAGACTTCTTCTCTTCGCGATTCATCAGTTTCACCTTTCCGTTGGGTTTGGAGTTCGGAGTCCTGAACTTGGAGGTTATTATTCATTTTTTTATGTGATCAGGATAATTTATACATCGATTGAGTTTATATATATTTGATCTTTTTATTAGGACTTCATGTGTTCTACTGTACTAACATGCATCTCAAGGTTCGTTTATATGTATTTCTTATAATTTACGTTTTTTACTTTAGTTGCATCTAATGTTTGATGTTTGATCTTTAGGATCGGCTGATGGTCTCATTATGTCCAGATTTAATCGATACCTAAATCTCATATGGTTTTTTTTTTTGCTAAAAGGTTAATATCATACCGAAAGTTGAAATCTCATATGGTTTCAATAGAAATTTTGATCTTCTTTTTTTTTCCTTGCAGATTGCTTTCTGCTCCAACCAAGTTCTCTTGCAACTGAACTTAAATCCATGTATACATTTATTTTTGGAAGTCTAAAGTTTTGTTCTAAAACAATTGAGAAAAGTCTATGCCTCTTCGCTTTTCGCTTTATATATAGATCCACCTCTCTTACTCGAGCTATACTTGGAATCGGCAATAGTCAATATGAGAGGTATTAGACTTCATAGTTGACCCAACAATTTCAAACGAAACTGTTGATAGTTAGTTGGAAGAGGTATGGTACCCTTATTTGGAATATGTCATTAACTGGTGTCATTTTTTTCCAGTAAAAGTTAAATTTATGAAGTACGTAATGATGGGCAGGTCCAACGCAAAGTGATAGAACGAGGAGAAATATCCGTAGATGATGAAATTGCCGATTAAATATATATGAAGGTTAAGTTTCAAAAAAAAAAATATATATATATATATATGAAGGGTAGTCATATCCGATTGTTAGAAGTGATGTGCAAAAGTTGTAGAATCATTATCTTATTGGGTTTGTTATGATGATCAGTCAAACATACTGAAATCTCTAGATGTTGTAAACAATCCAGACACTGATGTAGCGAAGATAACGAGCAGGTAAGACACAAGAAACATACTGTACCAAACAATAACGAGGCGTAGGGATGCTCTTCCGAAAGTAGATGAGCAGCCAATACAAGTGGAGGAGGCTGATGAGAAAGAAACGGAAGAAGTAGAAGAAGAACAAGGAAGCGAAGAGGAAAGTGAAAGTGAAAGTGAAGAAGAAATGGGTCCAAGAAAGTGAAAGAAGAGAAGAGAGAAGTTAGGAAGAACAAAACTCCCAAATCTCTCAAGAAGAGAAAAAAAAAAATCTCTAAACCCCACAAGACCCGTTAATTTCCTCTTCTCAGGGTTTTTACCCTTTTTTGTCCAAATTAGTTACTTCACTGCGTATTTTAATATTTAAAAATTATATTATGAGTCTTAGTCTTTAATATAATTTGAAAGAGGATTTTGGGACAAATTCTAGAAATTGAAGTGTAGACTCTTTTTTTTTTTGGTTACAAAGTATAGACGTGTGATACATTTATGTTATTTTAAACTCTTTAGTTGCACTAGATCTTCTATTTTCTCGGGGTTTTTACCTTTCGTTTTGCCAAATTTACTTGACTGCTTGCTTGTATTTTGTTATTTATATATATATATATATTTATATTTTATTTGCTAAATTTTTCACTCTAATTAACGTATCATTATTACTTACATTCTAGGTTTTTGCATACTGATAATCTTCTTCCTCATACATTATATTATTCAACATCTAATCATGGAGTTTATAGTAAGAACGTCAGATAACATTGATCCTAAGGGTATGATCATAGTTACCTCGGTGTCTTTATTTTTATTTAGTTTTATTAACAAACACGGCTATAATTTGCATGTCTAACTTAGTGGCTATGTTTTGATGTATGAAATAAAACAAAATTGTAACATGAGATGAAAATAGGGACCTGACGCACGACTTTGAAAGGTGATTCAAAGGTTTAAAGACATTATGTTAGCTATGCATTGTTTAATGTTTTAGTCGATTTAATTATGGCTTGGTGTTTTGAATATGTGTTTATTCTATATGCTAGATTTGTGCCATTAATCATTGTTTGTTCCATGATATCTCTATTAGTCACTTCGTGAAAGCAATTTAGATTATAAAACGTAATTGGTCTTTGAAGCAAAGAGAATAATCAGATGGTAAACCCAAGATTTGTAGGTACTGGGAACACTCACGTCTCTCCCTTCTTTGTTTTATTGTTTTCTATAGGTAGAGATAAAGAAGGCAGAATCGAAAAAAACCAAACTCAGTTGCAGTCCGCACTAACTTTTGTCGAGGTTATGGAGATGGTTATGGTGATGGATATGGTGGTATTGTGTTTGTTCTCTTTTTTTTTTTTTAATCTATTCCTCTTCTTCTTCTTGCTATCGTAAATATTCTTTTGGATTTATCCTACTTTACGTCCGTTATAAATGTTCCAGACTTTTGATTTAAGAGTTGCATGTGCTTATGGGAGTAACATTGGAGAAGATTCTGGTGGTGAAGAGAAGACATATTATATATGTATGTAGATTAGGACATTGATTTTATAATTTATGTAGTTGGGTGGTTTTTCGAGCAAACTCCTCTATGCACTTTTCGTGAATCTGCCATAAGATAAAACTATTTTATGTCACGAACCTCCGTGAATTTGCCATAAAGACCTTAGCTACGCTTATTCTCTTATATGACATTGTTTTCATTCTTTGACCATGGTTTTTGCTATTTCTCTAGGTTTCGCAAATTTTTAAATCAATTTGGTAGTTGTTCGGTGTGTTGTTTTGGTTTTGAAACTGATTCGTTACTAAAAAAATTCTTTTTTTTTGGGTTGATAGTGACACTTTGTATGTTTCTTAGTTTTGTCGTGTTCCTTCTCATTATTATTTGTCAAATGTTTAGATATGGGGTTGTAGTTGTGGGTGCTGGATTCCCACATCCAATTTGTCGGGTTCACGGCGGAGCCGTCAAACTTCTGGCGAGAAAAACACAAAAACAGAGTTAGAGAAGAAAGATTTTATTATTGGAAAGCTGGTTCGCGAGCGGAGCCGGAAAACTTTCGGCGTGCCGACAAGAACAGAGTTGATGAAGAAATATTTTATTAGCTGAAAACCTATTTTTGGTGGGAGAGCTGTCCCAAGTGGGAAAGCTGTTAAAAGCATTACAAAATGGTTTATGAGTCAGAATTCAGTGTGTTGGTGTGTGTTTTTCTGTCTGTCCTCCACTAATGAGAGTGGTGTAGTGGTATTTATAGAGTTTTAGGGCGGCTGGAGATTTTCCCTTGGGCTGCGCTCTACAAATCGGCCCATTCTGTTCGACCCACCGTGATTCGATTCGCCGTGATTCGGCCCACCGTGATTCGGCTCGGCCTATCTGTTGATTGGTTCAGCGGATTTCGGCTCGGCCCATCTGTTGATTGGTTCGGAGGATCCGTGACTCGGCTCGGCCCAAACGGATGGGCCGTACCGAATTAGTCCAGTTATGCGGAGATCCACTATCTTCAAGTCAGGTCATCCGGTTTAGTGACACCGGTTGTTTACGTCTAACCTGCTAGCCGTTTGCGGGTGTTCTCCTGACCGGCTGATGGATCATGGAACTTCACGGAAAAACATATATCTGGCCTAGTGTGGTTCGCCAGATACATTAAAGCTCCTATGGCACTGAGATATGACACTTCGGGACCAAGGACGTCTTCATCGTCTCTTTTAGGACCAAACGGATCTTTCTTTAGATCAAGAGATCTCACGACCATTGGGCTGGACAATGGGTGACATTGGTCCATATTAAATCGCTTGAGTACCTTTTCTGTATATGCCATTTGATGCACAAGGATTCCATCGTTAATGTACTCAAGTTGTAATCCCAAACAGAACTTTGTTTTTCCTAAGTCATTCATCTCAAATTCTTTCTTGAGGTATTCAACTGTTTGGGCGATTTCCCCAGAGGTTCCTAGGATGTTTAAATCATCCACATATACTGCTATGATTACAAACCCTTTGTTTGCAAACTTCTTTATGAAAATACATGGACTAATGGGATCATTATTATAGCCTTCTTTGACTAGGTACTCACTCAATCTATTGTACCACATACGCCCACTTTGCTTCAGTCCATAAAGGGATTTGTTCAGCCTTATGCAGTGTTGTTCTCGAGAATCTTTCTTATCTTTGAGCTCAATACCCTCTGGTAATCTCATATAAATTTCATTATCCAGTGGACCATATAAGTATGCGGTTACTACGTCCATTAGCCGCAAATCCAAATTTTCTCTTATGGCCAGACTTATTAGGAATCTAAAAGTTGTAGCATCCACCGCAGGGGAGTATGTCTCCTCATAGTCTATTCCTGGTCTCTGTGAGAATCCTTGTGCAACTAGCCGTGCTTTGTATCTCACGATTTCACCATGTTCATTTCTTTTCCTCACAAAGACCCATTTATGTCCAACTGGTTTAATCTCATAGGGTGTCCGAATTATTGGACCAAAGACATCCCTTTTCCTTAATGAATTTAACTCCACGTTTATAGCTTCTTTCCATTTAGTCCAATCTTTACTCTGAGTGCACTCATATATTGACGTGGTTTCTAGATCCTCGCTTATATCCATAAGTTCAAGTGCTACCTTAAATGCAAATATATCATCAATTTCCACACACTTTCTATTCCATTGTATTCCAGACATAATATAATTTATTGAGATCTTAATATTATCATGAACTTCAGAACCATGAAACTCGGCGTCCCGAGTCTCATTGCTTGGTACTATCGGTTCGGTTATGTCTGGGGTTCCATCCTCAACCACGGTTTCAACACCTTTCTTTCTTTTCTGAGGATTCTTATCTTTGGAACCTATTGGCCGGCCACGTTTTAAGTGTGTTTTAGACTCTGTAGCAACTTGATTGTGTCCCTCTTGGACATCAATATGAATTGGTGCATTAACAGCTGGTATATATGATTTAGTAACTCTTTTCGGGTCAGAAAAGGAATCTGGCAATTGATTAGCTAGCTTTTGTAAATGGATTATCTTTTGGACTTCTAATTCACATTCTTGAGTCCGAGGATCTTGCCATTTTAAGGACGTTTGATTCCATGTAATTTCCTTTACCAGCTTATCATTTTCTCCTCCTAATGTTGGATAGACGGATTCATCAAAATGACAATCCGCGTACCTGGCCTTAAATAAATCACCCGTGGTTGGCTCAAGGTACTTAATTATAGTGGGAGAATCATATCCAACATATATCCCCATCCTCCTTTGAGGTCCCATCTTTGTTCTCTGTGGTGGTGCAATCGGTACATAAATGGCACATCCGAATGTTTTTAGATGGGAAATGTCTGGCTCATGACCCGTGAGTAATTGGGATGGAGAATATATATATGCTCACTAGATGGCCTGATGCGTATAAGCTCTGCTGCATGTAATACTGCGTGTCCCCAAGCAGATACTGGAAGCTTCGACCTCATGAGTAATGATCGAGCAATCAATTGGATCCGTTTAATGAAGGATTCGGCCAATCCGTTTTGTGTATGGACATGTGCCACGGGATGTTCCACACTTACCCCCATGGACATACAGTAATCATTAAACTCTTGGGAAGTGAATTCACCAGCATTGTCTAGACGTATAGTCTTAAGTGGAAAATCTGGAAAGTGGGCTCGCAGACGAATTATCTGGGCCAGTAATCTAGCAAATGCCAAGTTTCTAGTTACTTTTACTGGCGATGGCCTTATAATGAGTTTCCCTTGTGAACATGCTACACACGTGAGATTCTTTGGGAAAACTCATTTTTCTTTCAAGGTGTGCCCTTTGGAATTTGAGATAAGCTTACGCATCATGTTAGAACCGGGATGGCCAAGCTGGTCATGCCATGTAGTGTATCCAGTAAACATCTTGTTTACGACATTATTAGCCTCAATCATATTGATCTTTGCATAGTAAAGGCCAGTAGATAACGCATGTATAGTCTCTAAGACCTTCTTATGGCCTTGGGTGATCTCAGTAATAACTAGGGATTCTATGCTCCCTTCACCCTGAGTTTCAATATGGAAACCATTCAAACGAATATCTTTGAAACTCAATAAGCTTCTTTTAGAGCTGGGTGAATATAGAGCATCTGATATTTCAAGATGGGTGCCCTTAGGTAAAAGAATATGGGCCTGGCCGTAGCCTTCAATTAGACTAGCTATACCCGCAATTGAGACTATGTCTGAAACATGCATTTTATTTAAAAGCTCAAAGCAAATCAATCATAAACCAAATCATAAAGCATAAATAAAAAACAAAGTCATAGAAATAAAACAAAACACTAGATGTCGAAATCAATTAGACTCTTTTAGGCAATCTGAAATCTCATATTCTATTAGGTCATCATTCTCATGGTTGAAGTCTCCTTCACCATCGTGATGAACCGAATAAGCTTCTGGATTCTTTTCCAAACTCTCTTGATAGAGATCAACAAGGTACTTAGGAGTTCTGCACGTCTTTGGGGTCTCATTTCACTATTCATTATCAGTAACTCATTGTTTTGCTCAGCAACTAGCAAACAAGAGATTAGACTTGCATATGTAGTAAATCCCTTTTCACGATATTGTTGCTGAAGCACAATGTTATTTGTGTGAAACGATTTTAAATCTAATATCTTGAAACTCTAGCAAGTCATTAGACTTATACCTCTGAAAGAGAGAAGTATAAGGCGATTTTAATCATACGCCATCACCTTGTTGAGAGTCTCAAGAATCAGTACCTCACTATTGAGAATCCT